>CAJPEV010000406.1:83254-127876 GCA_905338385.1 Darwinula stevensoni
CCTCCCCCCCCCCCCCCCCCCCCCCCCCCCCATAGCCATGAGTCAGGGCGGAGTCATTTGCTTCACGAAGGTCTTGCTCTCTGCCAGACCTCATGTTGGGAGGGTCTCACCATGGTGGGCGAGAGTCATGCGTCGGTCCGCCACATGACAGCGGGGCCTACCATACCTCTATCTCCTAACTTTATATTTAAAAAATAAATATATGTGCCCCATCTGTGTAGAGACTCAGAACTTTGAAATGTTCTAGCAACGGTGAATTCCAAATATTGTCTCCTCGTCCGGGAAATTGGACGGGATTAATGGTTTGAGATCGTGAATACTGCTTAGATCAAGTGAGTGGAGCATCACCTCAGGAGTACCAATATGACTTGAGCGATAACTTAACTCAGCTCAAGTACTATAATAGGTACGTTGAGTGCCAATACAAAAAAGTAATTGGGCAATATGAGGCACGCACGATAAATATATGACATCTTGGGCCTTTCTCGGCAACCAAAAGAGCCCCAAAAACTTCGCCAATATTTGGTCATTCTAGCCCCGATTAATTGGTTATCCACTGGCCGATGAGACATTACGGGATCGGCAGGCCTTTGCCGGTCCAAGGTGGTCCAAGGTGGTCCAAGGTGGTCCAACCACTAGGCCCAATGAAGAATGACCATCGGGGCACGTTCTTCTTGAAATTTTCTATTCCATCGAACATATAAAGGTATAAAGGTACCATATGAAGTGCAAGCTCCAAACGGTGACTTTCTTGGGGAAACCAAGTTTCCCTAACGAGAGTCGTTTCTGAGACATGGAAGAGAACGGACGTGTTGTGCTGGTGCTTAGATAGAGTGGTCTCCCTTGCCCCACGTGGCCGTCGGGTTACGGCGATTCATAGTGGGTACCTGTGAGAAGGGAAGTGTTCTACCCTCTGGACAACCTACTTCATAACCCTTGAAAGGCAAGCCCAAAAGTTGGAACGAAGTTGGAACGAAGTTGGAACAGATGCCTAATACGGGAGAAGAGTTTGAAGTCATGGTTATCATTAGTTTCTAATGAACTGGAGACTTCAATATATGAAGCGCTCCAAAATCGAGAAAAAATTAAGAGAGGGAGGTCAACGCGACCTAAAAAGTTACTTCTTCAAGACTCGATACGACTCAGGTGCCCTAGATAGTGCATTATGTGATGCTTTGAATTCTTGTGATAGTCTCCCTTTAAATCCTGGTGACCTTGAGACAGAAAGTACCCGGAGCATAGTGAAAGAAAACCTAGGAACCGTACACACAACTATGATGCGAAATAAGAAAAAAAGGAATCCGTCCAAGGACAAGACAGTTGCAGATCACAGCCAGAGTAGCTCCAATGCAGGATCATGTGAATCATCCTCCTCCACCATGGGGAAACTTGTGTCTCTAGTGAGCAGCATTGCTTTCTCACAGACTGAGATAAAACATTCTATTCAAGAAATCCGAAAGGATCTTGCTACGTTGACACCTCGTATCAATGAGATAGAAAAAATATATAATAATGCTTTATTGGGAGATGAAGAATATAAAGAGACAATACACAGTGCCACCCGTACAGTCGCTAGAGTATATGCAGCCAACCCTTATTCCCCCAATTTTCTGGAATCTCTCGATCTCGAGTTACTCCCACTGATGGAATACATGATTGATGAGACAATGCTGTTAGAAATGCTGCTTCTGGAAATTAGAGGAAGAACAATTGATTACTCCTCTAGAAAGAGAAAAAAATATGATCGGGAGGAAAAGGAGCTTATGAGAGAAATTGCAGAACTGGAGGAAGAGTTAAATAAAAACCTTGAAAGTGAACTTTTTGAGATAATGGAACAGAAAAAAGTACAACTTCAGGGAATGAGAGAAAAAAAGTAAATAATATACTAGTGAGATCGAAAAGTAGATGGGCGTATTGGGGAGAGACCCCTACAAAATACTTATGAGATAATGGAACAGAAAAAAGTACAACTTCAGGGAATGAGAGAAAAAAAAGTAAATAATATACTAGTGAGATCGAAAAGTAGACGGGCGTATTGGGGAGAGACCCCTACAAAATACTTCTGTAAGCTTTTGGACAGGAATTCTACTTGTAGACACATATATGGACTCAGTATTGAAGGGGAAATGGAGATGCGCCCCGAAAAAATTTTGGAAAACATTGTCTCCTTCTACAAAGACTTGTATTCTAAGAATGAAAAACATGGGTCTGAAACAATAGAAAGGGTCTTGAAAAAGTTAAAAATCCCGCAAGTAACAGAAAAGGAAAAAAATATCTTAGAAGGTCAATTCGTAGAACAGGAACTATGGAACGCCCTCTCAAATATGCGGTTAAACAAAAGTCCAGGAAGCGACGGGTTTACCGTAGAATTTTTTAGAGCCTTTTGGAAAGAACTTGGTCAATTCATTACTAACTACTGGAATCAGGTATATGTGAAAGGAGAATTGTCTATAACCCAAAGACAAGGCATTATCACTTTAATCCCAAAGCCTGGAAAGCCCAAGGAACTGATTAAAAACTGGAGGCCAATCACATTGTTGAACATAGTATACAAACTTGGAGCTACAACAATAGCAAACAGAATTTAAAAAGTGATATCAAAACTGGTGCACATAGACCAGAAGGGATTTATAAAGCGCAGAGACGTTTTTGACTATGTGAGAAATGTGTACGATATCATGTGGGAAACAGAAAGACTAGATATGTCTGGACTTCTCCTTTTGTTAGATTACGAGAAGGCTTTTGATTCGATCTCACACCAGTTTTTGTTTCGAGTCTTGGAGACATTCAATTTCGGAAAATCAATCATAAAATGGGTGAAAATTTTGTATTCCAACTCGGTAGCTTGTGTCTGCCAAAATGGAAAGATATCAAACTTTTTTCCAGTACAAAAAGGATGCAGACAAGGTGATCCCCTCTCCCCTTACCTATTTTTGTAATGTGCAGAAATATTTGCATGTATGATCCGACAAAATCAAAGGATTTCCGCCTTGAGATTAGGTGAACTGATCTGTCCTAAACTACAACAATTCTCAGATGACACAACTCTTATTCTGGATGGAAAAAAAGATAGTATTATGGAAATATTGTCTGCTATTGATGCTTTTTACGAAATGTCGGGATTAAAAATAAACCTTTCAAAAAGTAAGGCGATATGGATAGGAAGTAAGACTTGACTTACAACAAACCCCTCCTGAGTTGAAATCATTAGACTGGACAGATCTTTTCACCTTACTTGATATAAAATTTCATAGGGATTTGTCGCAAATGCCTGAATTAGATTTCAGCGAAAAGCTTGATGAAATAAGGGTACTTTTGAAGAATTTGTCGAATGTATCGATAACCCCTATAGGAAAAATAACTATTTTGAAAACACTGGCATGATCCAAACTTATGCATGTCCTTTACTGTTTGCCTAATCCTAAGGAGACATGGATTCCAGAGCTGGAACAACTATTTTCAGAATTTCTGTGGAAAGGGAAGAGACGAAAAATAGCTTCGAGCAGGATTAATTTAGCAAATAAATTAGGAGGAATGGAAATGATGAATGTGAGAGACCTAATAGATACCATTAGAGTGACATGGTGGAGGAAATCCCTACTGGAAACTGAGGTTTGGGTGAAATTAATAGAGCAACATATACCTCTGGGGCCAGATGTCGACTTGATGCAACTAAGGGGTGCATGGGATGCCTGCTTCAATCTCTCAATGAATACTTTTTGTTCTGATAACAAGAAGGCCTGGGCTAGATTTTCTAGTTCTGTCATGGAACAAGTGGAAGTACAGTATTAGCAGACTGCCCGATTTGGTGCAACACCCTCTTCCGCGTGGAGGGTCAGCCAGTATTCTGGAAAAAATGGTATCAAGCTGGAGTTAAAACTGAGAGATCTCTTCGATGAAGAAGGTTCCCGATTCTATACTTTTCAAGAATTCACATATCGATATCCTCACATTCACAGTAATTTTCTCCAATTTAACAGCTTAATAGTAGCTATTAAAAAAGGTTCAAGACGGAGGAATATGAATGAAAATGGAAATCAAACCTTCCCTAGGAGACCTACGCTCATTAAGGAAATTTTGGAATTCTCGAAATGGGTGAAGTCCATTGAAAAACATATTAGAAATATCAAGGAAACACCTACAAATATTCAAAAAAATTGGAACAAGGAATTAAGAACAAGTATAACAGAAGAGGAATGGAGCTTCCTTTGGACCATGCCAGTGAAAATTAAGGAGAAGAGAATCAGGTGGTTCCAAATGAAACTGATGAATAGAATTTTGCCAACAAAAAGTGTCCTAATGAAAATGAAGATTTCCAATGATTCCCTGTGTTCCTCATGCAAAGAAGAAACTGAGTCCATGATGCATCTGTTTATCAAATGTAAGGTAGTACAGACATTTTGGAATGACATTATTAATCATACTAGAGATAAAATTCCTTCATCAAGAGATACAAAAACATTGAGCTGCAAGACAATTCTGTTTGGATGCCCCTCTGAAGATAGAATTTGGAATATGATACTATGCTACGCCAAATACTATATATACTGCTGCTCCCTAAATAAAACTAAACCAATGATTACAGTGTTTCTAGAGAAAATCGAGTTGTTATTTCAAGCAGAAAAGTATGCAACATTTACGCTTCTAACTGTACCTTTAAATCATTTTCAACTGTGGGAAAAATGGATGCCGATGATTATGTAATGTTATCCATGATATGTTCTTATTATTACATAATTCAATTACTTGCTTATTTAAACCTTTGAATGTCAATTTCTTGAATTGTCAAATTTTGAAATGTCAAACTCCAAAAGGTTGTCCTTTGTACCATTTGTCTTTGTTTCTGTGTGTTCTACATGTTAAACCATAGATTGCCCAATAAAAATGAAAAAAAAGAGATTGTAAACCTTTCAACCACATAATCTTCACAAGAAATTTATCAGTTGGGTTACGAACTCACTGACCCCTTGATGATTTGTGTACTTTACTTATCACCACTGAACCAGTGGGCTAACAGCTTATTAAAATACGTAGATTTTTTTAGAGTACAATTTTTTATATTGAATTAAAGGGTATCGCTCGTTCTTACCCTTTGCCTTACCCTTAGGGCTTCGGCTCTCGGATATTTAGATTTTTCCTTCTTTCCTGCTGGCTAGAAACTAAGTTATAACTTCAGAGGCAAATAAGATATGCAATGGGTGATAAATGAATTATTATCATCATTTCTCCAACAATCAACATGTATGAATGTATATTTTATATTTCCATTAGTCCTATTGCACTGTTGTGGACAGAGACATGTAAACTATTGGGCTAGACTATTGAAGGATAATGCTCGCATGTTTTGCATAATAAATTTTTAGGACTCAAATTAATAAAATATGGGACGGAGATTAAAAAGCGCTAATAGATACAAAAATTGATAAAGAACTAGGTAGCAACATGAAAAATACTTAGTTACCTTTATTTCGACAAGATTAAATAAATTATCTGATATTAAAATTTAACATATCTTTGCTGTATCAATTCGTGGGGGCAAACTGGGTGTAGGGAAATGCATTGAGACATACATTCAAAGTAAGCTATGGCAGAGAGGCAGAGGCCCAGTATCCAGAATCTTCTATAAGAGAAGACGAATGCGAGAGAACCTCAGGCGTCGAAGAATGGAGAGGAAGGAGTCACAGATAATAGAACTCAATGAAGTAATGTGAAAACCAATTTTCAATGGGTTTCCTTTGTGGGCTTCGCGTCAGACCTTACCAATGAGTGAAGGAGGAGCCAGCCCCTCCCAGACACCTCCCACCTCCAAGAGACCGGGACAGGGGGGTGGATTAGAGAGAGTGTGTGATCGTGTGGCTTCGCATAAACTGTGTGCGTATGGTATGTCTGGATTGTATAGTAACCTGTAATTATTCCCGTCATCCTCAACTTCTTCCCTCCTGCCCGGTGCATGTAGATTGTATGAGTGAGTTGCATATCATTCAATACATCCCTTGTTTTCGTTTTTGAACATCCTAGTCCTTTCGAATCCCACCGGTACTTTATCTCTTTGGCGTTAGTTCGTAAATAGTAGCGCCCGCATACGTACACGGCGAACACGCGATCCCATGCGGCGGCCTCGCCCACATCTTTCTCCAATCTTCCCACATCTCTCCTCTACGAGACTCATTGACGTTAGGCCTAGGCCTAACCAACAGATTGAATTCTGGTCACGCCAAGGCCTACCTTTTCTTTTAAAAAGAAACTCAATTTTCGACTTACGGCGCTAATTAGGCCCTCTAACGGCGAATCCGCGGTCTTGAGACATCTCGTCGAGGACGTATGAGGTTAGGCCGATCAAAGGCCTATTCATAATTTCACGAACAATTGCAGAGAGGACGTGTTACGTTAGACCAATATGAGAACTGTTCCGCGCTTCACGAACCATTGACGTGGAGCGTTAGGCCTACATGGAGTTCCTCGAACCATCTCGAATAGGTCTGATGAGGGAATACCACCAAGAAGCATGTAATCCATGGTACGCACCATCCTCGTGTTTCAGGGTTGTCCGGATGACATGTCTCAAATCCCCACCACATCGATCAATCGTTGCTAAACATCACTTCATTCTCGGCTTAACTCATGAACTCAACACGTAAATGTATCGTATATTAAAAAAACAGAGGTTCCAGACGCCGATACGAAGGTAGAAGTATTCTTGAATCTGGCGAAATTTCGGCACGGTATCCGGCAACACTGGCAAACAGTACCGGAGCAAGTTCTCTTAGCCTAATTAAACCACAGCTAACTTCATTTTTTTAATGGCGAAATGGGGCATCACAAAAAAAACGAAAAGGTCACTTTTCGTTATCTACGTGTCAATAACATTCTTTTGGTTGCTCTCTTACCTACGAAAACCTCCCAGGATTGGCTCCCTAGGGGGGGGGGAGAAAAAAAAACGGGGTGCAGTGTTCTCCACAATCCCGGGGAGATGGAGCTTCAAATTTGCTAGAACTATTCTGTGTTGAGAGAGGAAGAAGCGAGCTAAATGCTAAATTGCTGTTGATGCTCTCAGAGAGGAATACGTCGAGGTTGAATTTTGCAACCAAAGCCTATTGATTAAACATGTTTTTCATCGTTCAATTTGCAATATTAAAAAAAAACACATCGTTTGGTTAATCCAAGGAAAAAAATTTAAAAAGAGAAAATTATATTAGATGAGAACTCATTGATCCTGCCAGCGCATAAGACCCTAAGAGAGTTCAAGGAAAATAGTGACATGTATTTAGAACTACTAAATGACGAACTTGCGCAACAAGTTGGAGCGAAAATCGATTTGGTGTAATACTGAGAAGGACTCTCATTGGAGATCCTTAAATTAACGTGATGGCCATCTCGTATGTCATGCTTTCTAGAGGCCTTTTCCTCTCGGATCGAGTCGAGACGGTTCGAGGAAACTCGGGATGGGCCTGGTGTTCCCCGACCATGGTAAACGACGAAAGGCGAACAATCGGTCTAACGTTAAACGTTCTCTGTTAAGTGGGCCAAGAGAGACTGAATATTCTTGCGATTTGGCCTAACGTTACACGTCCTCGACGAGGCGTCTCGAAGCCCAAGGATCAATTCCAAAAGAACTAATTGGCCCTTATCTCAAGGATTGAATTTCTTTTGAACGAAAAATAGTAGACCTAGTCCTAGGACTGTCTTCGGGTCGGGTACCCATCGTGCAGAGACCTTGCTCGCTCCAAGACGGTCGTGAAATTTTTCATGAACTTTTTTGGAACTGATGCATACACTTACTGCAATCTCGCGGATGGCAATTCGTCCGTCTTCCACTAACATTTCCCCCACAGCGACGACATTTTCTTCGTTAACAGCATTGATTCGTCGACCAATGTGACCATTTCCCCCAGCAAAAAGAAAGCAGGAATTCCTCTCCCACCCACTGGGCGCGATCGAGCAGGTATCATGCGATTATTTCGGGGGTGGCTTGGCCGAGTGGCAGGAAATTGCTCAAATGAAATATTGTCTTGAAATATTGTCATTACTCCTTGATCGTAGTATGGTATGAGATTTGTCGAAAAATTTTTTTTTAAAGGTATCTTTGGATTCCGTTGATTTCCGTGAATATGCATTTTTTATTTTTGCAGCACAGGGTGTCACTAAAGTTCGTGCGATTTTTTAAGTTAATTTTTTTCTCCAAAAACAATTTTGCCATAATTTCGCAAACCTACAATTTTTATTGTATTTATTATTATTATTAATCTTTCCACTGAGTCCAACTTGGGAATGCGAACTGCCGAGATTTCTCGACGAATGAATGTTCTGGATTTGACCGTCAAGAACAGCGATGAAGCGTTAGGAGGAGCTCGGAACAACTAATGAAGTGATGAATCACGCACTCAAAAAATAGAGAAAGGCCAATTGCTATGGGGAGAGGTGAGATATGAGCTAGCTGCTATGGACTGCTCTAGAGTGCAAAGCAATGTCTTATCTCATGGACGACGACTCTGGCAACAAACCCAAAATCTACACACGAGCTCATCTGAAGCGCATTAATAGCTGTGTGAGTGCACTATAGATAAGCTCATGTGTCTAGCTGTATGAGTGCGCTTCAGATAAGTTCATGTGTATGTGTAATAAGCTCAACAAACACTGTATCATACTTTTTAGTCAGTCTTTCGGAAAGAAATACATTTTTAGAATTACAAATTACAATTACAACTACACACACCTAGTCCTCATTATACCCTTATAATACTCTAAAATATATTTTCCTCCCCAGAGTTAATCAATAAATAGTAAATTTATTCAAACTGGAGGTTAATAATATAGTGTGTGCGATCCTAACCGCTAGCTTGACCGAGCGACAATTGTGTGTGTGTTTGTGGGTGACAGCTCTACAGGCCAAACGCTCAAAGACTTGAACTCGCGGTTTCGACAGAACTCTTTCTTATCATCGAGGATGTGCCTTTTCAAAATGTAATATCCGAATCGGCCACAGCCCAGGCAGCATGTTTACGTAAACATGATATCAATTTTTTGCAAACAATGTAAATTTCTTGCGATTGCCATGAAAATGACATCATGTTTACGTAAAATTTACGTTCCTATATATACGTCCCCAAAGTGTCCGTGTATTTCACGTAAACTAGACGTCGCTCCATCTGACGTGAAGTACATGATATCAAGTTTATGCAAAGTTAACATCACACTTTCGATATAAAACTTCAGCTGACCATCCCGCAGTTGCAATACCAAGATTCCTCACTAGATGGAACCCTTGTTCCCTGAACCCTACAAATGCTATTAAGTACTGGCTTTCCCGATATAGTATCAGGTTTTCTTACCATCCTTTTACTTTTTCTTATGCAATCCACGAATATATATATGGAAAGCAGGAAATTATTACATATTTATATAAATATATGACTCAGGGAATCATTAAATTCTGAAGGTAAGCTTGTTATTACAGCAGTGCATGGGATTGGGGAAGAGTAGAATCCCAGCTCCAAAAGTACTATACCTTCTCTATCCTAAATGGAAGAGAACTCCTCTAAAAATGTATTCCTTCCTCCCGAGGTCCTGGTACGGGAGGAGGAACTAGTGAGTCATCTTGGTACTCTTGGGTGGTGGTGATGAGTACTTGTATACTCGTGCAAGTAACCTTGAGTACCAAAGTATGGGAAGGAATGGGAAAAATACAGTTCATCAATTCTCTTCAAAAGTACGAATTAGCTCGTTAAATATGCATGAATGTTAGGGGGAAATCAACATTAATTTTACATAAAATGAATGTAAATATGCTATTGGGGATGTAAACGGGAATGTCAATTTTACATCACCGTTTACGTATTCCAGAGGTAACATTTCCGCAAACATGTTGGCATTATCTTGATGATGGTTTACGCAAAATAGATATAAAATGGACAAAAAATTTACATTCGGTTTAAGCAAAATGAACATAAGCATGCTGCTTGGAATGCTTTCCCGCTCCAGTTCTGAGAGAATGTTTTCCGCTCGATATAGAGTCTCTGATTCGCAAGTCGTTGCTCGTTGATATTCAGCTCTGAATAAGACTGATTCCAGAGCTCGAGCATTTTCTTCCGGCACTCTTCTGGCGCATCGGATCGTGCTTGATAGTAAGCTCACAGTCCACTCTTCATTGAAGCCACGATTTTCGGTGTCCACATGGTGTCCAGCTTTTTTTTTGTCCCAACTCTTCTTAGGGAAAGGTGCTGTTGATGTGCCTGCGGGGCACGGATCTGTCTTCTCTCTCTTCAGAGAGAGATGCAGAATCCTAGCTTTTGTATTTCGGCTTTCGAATTCCCGATCTTTTTTACCCAGCACTTTCCACAGCGGGGAGTCGGCAGCAGGATCTCGGGAGATCGCCCCAGTGCGTATTTTTTTGGATCTCATGACTTTTTTCCCACGCTCGAAACAAGGCTATTATGAGACAAACTGGAAAGGAATTGGAGCATATGGATAAGAGACCTTCTTTGGCCGGGCCGTACTTACCTGGTAGGTCTAGGGCCAAGGGCTTCACGGGCCAGAAGAAATGGGCTGGCGGTCCGCCAGTTTGACCCCCTGCTTAAGAGTTTTTCCTCAATACAGCGCCTTCTACAGCAAGACTGTAAGAACCAGCATTCTCTGAGCGAAACTATGCTTCTGAGTTCACTCATTCTCCCCCTAAGCAAATAACCTCTATTAAGGTGGCAAAAAATTCAGAGAACATGTAGCAACCAAAATATATGTCCAAAATATCCCGTGTCCCATGTACGACAAAATGAAGAATTTCTTTGAATTCGTTCATCCCAATACTAAATGTAAAAAATCCATTTCCTTGAAACAAAATTTTTTTAAATCGTCCCCGCGAAAATGGTGAAAATTTGCTTCAAATATCATATTAGCATATCACATAGCCATGTTCATAATCATTTTCAGCTCTTCGCGTCTTTCCCTTTGACTAAAAGTTAAAAAAAAGCATAAAGTTATCCATGGAAAAATGTGCCCCCAGGGCATACATCTGAAAATTGAAATTTTCCTTAAAATCAGCACTTCAATCTGCACCTTTCATGTCTATTTTTAACTTTCTATGTCTTGCTTTGGCTGAAGGGAAATAAATTATTTTAAGACGTTCCCCTGCATCAAAACGCCCTGAGGGCATATAATTGCATTTACTGGCGATCCATTTTCCAGGTTAGTGATTTCTTTATTAGTCGTTTGTTAGTCATTCCTTCACTAATTTTCAAAGTGGCGAAAGCGTATTAAAAGTTTGTGCCTGTCAAAATGGGTGCCGAGAGAGAACACACTGATATTTTCATCGACATTATTTGAAGTTTCAAGTTTCTTTAGATCTCTCATTGGATCAGAAAGGATTTTGCAAATATCCGTTTGCTCCTTTTGTTGGTGCAATAATATCTTTCGAAAAGCCGATGCAGAAAATAGCTATGCCCTGAGGGTATGCATAAAAAACTTGTTGACATTTTTCCTGAACTCAGAGTCCAAGTAGGCGCGTCTAGGTCACGTTCCAACTTTCCATGTTCATCTGTTTCACTGAAGCAAAAAAAAATATATTTAAAAATATTTCGCCTTGAAATTTGTGACCCTGGGGCATTTGCCTCCAAAGTCTGCATTTTTCTTAATTCAGGTCCCCCATAGGTACTTATGTATCACGTTTCACCTTTTTACCTCTGTTTGGTGAGTCATTTTTGCCATTGAAGATTCTCACATGTGAATGGCTTTTCAGAAGAGATAGATTATCTCCCTCTCCAAAGTCAATAAAGAGTGTCTTTCCCAGAAGTAATCAGCAATTACAATTCGTAATCTTTCACAGGTATCAGTCATCCTTATCATCAAAGACGAAGCGCTGTGCATTACACCTACGGCTATCGCACACCCTAATCCGTCACGTGCTGACGTTTAATTCGCCTCAATGCAGAAAGCTGAGTTCCTCTCCAAGTTGATTAGAGCTTTTATGTCTACATTTTCTCCTAGTAACACGATTGCCGCTTACATGCGCGCAAATCTGGAACCGTTACAAGGGGGAAATCTTGTACATCAAGTGCAAAAGGGTTACCTTTTTCTTTACCCACCTCAACACTCGACTCTCGAATAACTTCTTTTGAAGTCGTGTCGAGTGGTTCGGGATCCAGTTTCTTGAAACATTTGTATGGGTGGGTTTATATTTAGTTCAGAACCAGAGTATTCATATATCGCACTTTTTTAGCTCTTTTCAGCCCAGATTTTTCTTTGATTCCAGAAAAAAATAGGAAACTAACCAGCATCCCACTCACTGCTGAGCTGTACGAAGTTTTTTCTAGTGCGGAGATTCGTGCGGGAAGGGTTTCACCACTTGCCCACTCAGTAGCGAAAGATCGGCAAAGGGAAAAGCGGATGGACTAATATGCCTCACTGGTAAAGGATATTTTGGATGTGCTGCAATCCGAGCCTACGTTTGTCCGCCTTCCAGAAGTATAGGCTGTAAGGGAAATCTGTCGCCTTTGGAAAAAAGCTAGAAAAAGGAGAGTCGAAGCAAAAGCAACAGAAAATGGAGCAGAGAAATCTATTGTGCGAGAAGACGAGGATCCGGCGCATAAGATGCCTGGGACTGTTCTAAGTAATGAAAGGGAAAATGGCCGAAGCCACTCCCTCTCCATACTTATTTAAGATAGGCAAATAGTGCGTCTTGTTAAAGAGAGAAAATTGTTGTTTAGAATCCAGCTTGGATATCCTTTACTTTTACGTTTCTCATGTAAAATGGAACTGTTAAAGACAAAATCACCTTCTAGATCGTAAATAAGCATATATTTGCCTAGTTGTGATTCAATCACGTTCTTTACAGTGTATGATGGGATATTAAATTTATACACGGAGAAGTTCAATATGGAAAAAGAGAAGACCCTACGTTTTCTCATAGATGCATGTCACAAACTTTGAGCCAGATTTATATAAATTTAAATCCAGGTAATGAGCCGCATCAAATGGAGGATTGGTTGTTTCTTCCACTTCCATTGTATCTGGATAAATGATGTTGATGTCCTCACTCATTCTGTCATTGTTAATTTCAAAGAAGGTCATGATTTGTGCTATTATGGTGAATGTGAGAGACTTAAGCTGGGTCGTCCTCATTTGCTCTTTGTTAGGGCAGTAAATGTTTTTCTTCTTAACCTATTCCACTCGAATTTTTGCAAGACTCAATGTACCAGTGGGCGAGTATACTCGCCCATTCGAGTAGAAAAGGGCAATCTTTTCATTCCTAGGGTGAAGATTTCGAAAAAGGGTCTAGCTGCACCGCAAGCTGATAGCAGAGTCGTGCCCCTGACGATACTCCTGCACGGCTTGAACCTGTCCTTGTTTGCATAAAGTTGAAGGAATTTGGTAAGTCAAAAGTCATTCCCATGCTATAGACGTTGACATAACTGAATTTGTGAAGTCCATTCAAAAGGAGACATCATCTCTACATTGGATGATTCACCTGCACCTCTCTGGTGATTCGGGAGAAGATATAAAAGAAGTTACATTACCTAATTGTAGACGTGAGTGAGCTGTAACCGACGCTATTTCTACATAGAATGCTGACACTCTCACTTCCCCCCAGAGGAAAACTTCGAATTGGCCTTAGTTTTCTTCCAAAGGGGAAGAGAGAGATTTCCACCAGTTTCACTATTTTAACGTGGGAGTCCCTGGTGGAGCTGATGAGGATGATCTAACCAAAAGGAACATGGTTCCATTTGAACCTACAAAACTACAAGAGGAGTGGTGTGGTTAATGTAAAGTCATTGGTGGTTATATGTTTCTGGAACTTGAAAGCACTTAAGGCAATGCACTGCAAATAGTAGCCCAGTGCTCCGAGCGCCATTAGGGGGCTTGGCTGGAGCGGCTGCTTTACACTGAGATGCTAAAAATTTTGGTGTCCATTCCTTCCAGGGGCGTATGACTTGATTCAGGACAACTGCGAGCACTTCGCCAGGTGGTGTTGCACAGGAGAACGGGTCAGCCATCAGGTTAATGAAGTAGTTCAGGCTGCCAAAAATGTAATCAGTTATGTGATTCCAGATAATAAGGGTCTAGTACCGGTCCCTCGCTATCAGCCTATCCAATCCAATTGGAAATGAAGAATCCAGGAGAAAACTCTTCGTATTGATACTGATTGCTTCACAAATCATGAATGAGAGGAAAGTTTTAGAGGAAAACGTGCAAGACCGATCGAATCAACACCTTGCCGAAAATCCCACCTGTGTGTCATTCGCAGCTTCATAATAATATTTGAAAGGCTTTGTATGTTTCTTGGTACACCGTACGAACTTGTGGCTTGTATGATGACCCCCTGATGAGGTGTCGACATCCGTGTGGAAATTACTCACTTTTTTCTGCTCTTCCTATTTGCTTAAGTATTAATTAATCAGGGAATCAAAATAAGACCAATCCCACCAATATATTCACCAGCATGACCAATTTATTGACGACCACCTTCTTCGCGACGAGAACATTAATCGTCCAGGCTTGCGATTAGCAGGGATAATAATGGGACTCACAAGTTTCTGCACAAATCTGATTCAGTTTCTCTCCGATCGTGTCCAAGAAGAATTTATTCACATTTTTAAAGACTTGTTGACAGTTTTTTTAGTTTCGTTCAAGAGAAAGCAAAGGAGAAGTTCCTGCTCCAGGATAGAACGCTGAAAATTCCGAATTTGTTTAAATGTTCTGGAATCATGTCCATGAAAGGTGAAAAGAATCTGAATCCTATTGGATATAAAAATGCCCTGTGATTATTCGCATCTCTCTCGATTCTCTCCCAAGTTGAACCTTGAGTCTCTCTCAAACCGCCATTTTACTCGCGTATGCTCGCACTAATTCCCAAAACGAAGTGGCTCTGGTATACAGAACATTGGTCAGAATGAATCACGCAGGTGATTCAAGGTGATTGTCTCAACACCTCAGTTGGTACAATATCTGCACCTGCCGTCAAGCGCATCCATCTCTCTCTCTCTCTCGGTGCTTGGGCTTGAAGTGGACATCATAACTGCGAAGGTGTATTCGACGGAAGCAGTCAGGCCTCTGGACTCCACACGGTAACACAATGTACTGTGCTGAATGTGCTATGCAGTATTCACATTAACACAATGAACTTAATCAGCGGGAAATACAAAGACTATGGACGAATAGAAACCTTCAAATGTGAAAAAGATGAATTTGTAACTGACGGGTGCAAACATTTGATACAGAAAGTGGAATATGAAAAAGCGAATATGCCCAAGTCATAACTTCCGACAATAGGAGTAGCGCTCTCTTCCAAGCATGTCCTGGGCTCTGCTGATCTGCTGAAATAGCACACCTACCCCACTGGGTATCCCAGAAAACTAGTGATTTGTCCAGGTCAAGGACCAAGAAGTAATGCGTCCAGGTAAGGAGAAGTTATACTTTCTTGATGCTCAAGATCTTCCAGTTTGCTTTGATATGATTTGTATGAATTAATGACATTCGTGTATACTCGTATACTCCAGTGTTGGGTATACTTTCTAAATGCCTCTGCAATGCATTTCAATCCATTTAGTGAAGCCTTTAGATGAGGCCTTAAATGACTCTTCGAGCGGAACACCGTCACATGATCATGACAACAACCTTGTCGAAGTTTCACCTTTCCCTAATTCGAAATGAAAAGCCAGGCAGTGCCCAATAGAACATTCTACATTCATGGGGTCGTGATCATGCGTAACGGCTGGAATGACGTTGAGCATCCTAGCCAACGCAACTCGAGTATGGTTCAAGGTTCACCGCGCACACGTGCTGCTCTCCGCGCAGCGTTAACAGCCTCATGTTGCTCTGCAATTAATGCACCTCTCCTCTCGGCATTGACATCTTCAACTTGCTCATTGGTTAATCCAGACCTACGCAGCCTCGCCGCCATTTTTACGCATGCGCACCACACCACATATTGCTAAGCTGTTTAACACATCCCACCCAGCTAAAGTCCTGCAAAGACACAGGCTTGGAAACTAAATCACTTGAGTGGACGAATCATGAAACACGCCTAGCCTATGACATGGAAAGGAAAAGGCTCGTAGGCCTATCGGTTCCCAAGCCTTTGATCCAGAAAAGCCAATGCATACAGGCCAAGGGTCTACCTAACCTATGTACTTGAGAGGCAAAAGCTTTATAGGCTGGAGGCTACACCTGCCATAAATCTCCTTAGCGTATTCTAATATAGTATGGATGAATGGATGAGGATGGCCAACGTTCGGGACCTTGAAAAACCTTTCATTAAGGCAGTTTTCGGCCTGGTGGCCAGTAACTGGGTTAAGCATTGTTAACGTATTCAGATTTTGGCCACCCAGCTAACAGTTTCTTCACTGATGAAGAATAATTAATTATCATAACTTGTTGTTTATTCAAAATGGAAATGAGAACATAAGAGAGCTCACCTGTAGTGAGAACGTTTGGCAGTAAACGAAGCTGATGTAGCAGGGCGATTGCTTAGTATAATATACTCGTATACTCCAGTGTTGGGTATACTTTCTAAATGCCTCTGCAATGCATTTCAATCCATTTAGTGAAGCCTTTAGATGAGGCCTTAAATGACTCTTCGAGCGGAACACCGTCACATGATCATAACAACCTTGTCGAAGTTTCACCTTTCCCTAATTCGAAATGAAAAGCCAGGCAGTGCCCAATAGAACATTCATAGGGTCGTGATCATGCGTAACGGCTGGAATGACGTTGAGCATCCTAGCCAACGCAACTCGAGTATGGTTAAAGGTTCGCCGCGCACACGTGCTGCTATCCGCGCAGCGTTAACAGCCTCATGTTGCTCTGCAATTAATGCACCTCTCCTCTCGGCATTGACATCTTCAACTTGCTCATTGGTTAATCCAGACCTACGCAGCCTCGCCGCCATTCTTACGCATGCGCACCACACCACATATTGCTAAGTTGTTTAACACATCCCACCCAGCTAAAGTCCTGCAAAGACACAGGCTTGGAAACTAAATCACTTGAGTGGACGAATCATGAAACACGCCTAGCCTATGACATGGAAAAGAAAAGGCTTGTAGGCCTATCGGTTCCCAAGCCTTTGATCCAGAAAAGCCAATGCATACAGGCCAAGGGTCTACCTAACCTATGTAGTTGAGAGGCAAAAGCTTTATAGTCTGGAAGCTACACCTCTCATAAATCTCCTTAGCGTATTCTAATATAGTATGGATGAATGGATGAGGATGGCCAACGTTCGGGACCTTGAAAAACCTCTCATTAAGGCAGTTTTCGGCCTGGTGGCCAGTAACTGGGTTAAGCATTGTTAACGTATTCAGATTTTGGCCACCCAGCTAACAGTTTCTTCACTGAAGAAGAATAATTAATTATCATAACTTGTTGTTTATTCAAAATGGAAATGAGAACATAAGAGAGCTCACCTGTAGTGAGAACGTTTGGCAGTAAACGAAGCTGATGTAGCAGGGCGATTGCTTAGTATACAACTCCAAAATAAATGGAATAGACACCACATGGGCACATGGGAATAAAAGCAAAGATGTTCATATAATGCGTGGAAACGGCTAGATAAACTAAATATGATGAATTTAGGCCTCACTGGCCAAGAAGACCAGTCAATAACTGGTGTATTTATCCTAACTGTATTAAATGTTCTCTCCGGCTCCAAAAAGCTGCAATGAGGCTTCTCTGAGAAATCATAATTTCTTATGCTCGATTTTTGTATTAAGCATAACAGACTACTTGCAGATACAGGAGTAATGACGTTAGCGTTAGTCATGACGTTAGCGGACCTTTTTCCATTAAGGGTTTCCGCATCCAATTGCATAGGTTATGACATGTAATTATGGTTCTCCCGAGAAAGTGGAAGGTAAAAATAAGTTGCCCCCACTCAGAAGGTCATGCCAACAAAGGCAAGTTTGGCAGCAGGAGTCGTCATTGGAAGGGTCTAGAGAACGTGATTTTATTGATGTTGAGGTGCGTGAAGAAACGGGTGTCTTGGCATGTTTGGACATGTGGTGCCCAAGGGCGTCTGTCTGCCTGCCTGGAGAACACCCTTAGGGTACACCGTATTTCCCCCACCACTCTAGAGATGCCGTTGGTCTTATTTCTTCTGTACCTCCATAGATGTCACTGATCTAGCTCGCAGTTCCTTCCCCCCTACACAGATGTAGGTACTTCACCACTGTGGTCCATGGCAAAACCTTTGTCTCGATGAAATGAATATACCGTTAATGCTTTTGTCTGGCTGTGAGATTGGTTTGTATGGTTCATCTCATCCACTACTTTGAAGCGAAAATTGTCTACCCAGCTAACTCCTTATGAGTAGTTCGCCTTGGAATTAATGTGCTCTTTCCACCCTTGCTAAAAACGTGTACCATGAGTGAAAATGGAACTGTGTTAACATAGGTTAACCTATGATAACATACGAAGGCGACGCATGCTAATGAGGGCGTCAACATAGGTTAACCTTGATAAATATTTAGGAATATACGTTTGGAATGGCATTTTTTGAATTGATGCACAGGGTACCAATAATAACCGTCTTAAGGCATGTAATATCTCCACATTGAAAAGAGATTTTAAAGAATGAAATAATGGAGTGCATTGAGGAAAGTGGCTGTAATTTCCTTTAGTCTTGAGCCTGCTCTTTAAAAGAAGGTGCCGCAATGATTTTCGAGGGCAAAGGGAGGCCAAAGATAGTGGGCTCAGGTGTTCTGTGCTACGTGACAGGCGGTGTGGAAAACAAATACAAGTGGATTCTAACTCACAAGCAATCACATATATATTATTTGAATAAACGACAGAGCTTTCACCAGACTGGTGAAGCAAGCCAGGGAGACGAAGTGGTGAAGTGAGCCGGTGAAAGGATCCAATGAAATCCAAGTTGCGAAGATACAAGCTGGTGAGATGCAAGCTGGTGCACCAGAACTAGATAAGTGAACAAGTTCCACAACGAAAGGTGTAGATGTTCGTGGGATATTCCCACATTAAATCGTTAGGCCTACATACACATACAGTACATACAAATTCCACAAGACTCCCTGATGCCTTCATNACCAGAACTAGATAAGTGAACAAGTTCCACAACGAAAGGTGTAGATGTTCGTGGGATATTCCCACATTAAATCGTTAGGCCTACATACACATACAGTACATACAAATTCCACAAGACTCCCTGATGCTTTCATACTACCAATAGAAATGACAGAAACAGAAATCAACTGGGACCTCTAATACTGCCCTGAACAGGGCTACACACAAAATACAAATCAGAGACACACTGTGAGGCGAGGCACGTCCCGGAAAGAAATGGTCCCGAATGGCAAATTCAGCGTTTTCGCCTTGCCGTCAACTATCCCGACAGTTTTGCCAACCTGATCAAGAAAAGCAAGGAGAAATCACCGGCGACAAACACATGTGAAATAGGCTGAAGATATCCAGGTCCACTGGGGGATTATGAACCATGGCTGGTCTGCAAGAGAGCTCACTCCCCCAAGGGCTACATTAACACAATAACACATAACATGAAAAACCATATTCAAAGTGGAGAGAGTGGCCGCATCACATCATCCCCTTATGTTCTTCCTCAAATTGTAACAACTTTTCAACAGCAAAAACAGAGGATTAATGTAGGATCTTCTTATTTCCAAGAAATGACCATCCAAAAAAATTTGGTCAACCACAAAAAAGGCCATTTGAATTTTATTTTAAAAAATTATGCTGTGGGTTTTAATCATGCTGCATTGAGTGAATTTTAATTATACTGCTTGGTGCTTAGTCCCATGAAGAAAAAATATTTTTCCAACCCGGGAAATGACAAATTGAATTCCACAAAACTTTAACAATACCTGTACTGTATTATTAAGTGAATTTGCTTTCTCCCTGCCTTTTGAACTTCATCTCTCATGAAAGGTGTTTACACTTGATCGAATGATGTCGTCGTGCTGTCGCTCCCAAAAAAAGAAAACGTGCTACACAAAAAATCTAGCAGAACCGAAGGTCCAACAGAAGAAGGAAATGTTCGTGTTACAGCGCTGTAATTAGATGGGAACACTTGGGACGAGGGCGACAGAGGGGACACATTAGGAAGCACACTAAATGTAATGCAGAAGCCTATGGCCGGATGCTGAGTCGTTTGTCAAATTCTCTTTCTGTTGACTGCAGAGCAATAGATTCTTCGAGTCTACATATTGTGGAAATTCCCACGTAGTGGCCACTGCAATTTGTCGCCTTCGAAAAAATCGACATTGTGTATAATCCTGTGGTCTGCTGTTGTCTGGCTTGTAAAGAAGGTGAATTTCAATTCGAACAACCCAGTCCGGATTCTCCAAAATCTCGCTGCGAATGACTTTTGAACTCTCCGTTATTCAGCTGTTGACTCATTGGGACGAAGTTGTTGCAAGCCTTATCTGATCCTCCTAGCATACTTGCGATTAGATGCCCCGCTTTGTCTTTCTTTCGCCCAATCTCTTCAATGTACTTTCGTACATGTTCACTGAGCTTGGATATCTTTTCCCTCGTTTGCGGAATGTTTTCAAATCGAACTACCGCAATCACCGTCTCCCTTTGAAACACACGTCCGTCCTCTGTTCTCACTCTCCGTGAACGCTAAATTGCCACCTCATTTCTCGCCGCATCGTTCTCTTTTCTCTTTGTCTCTTTTTCTTCTTTATCTTTTCTTTCATGGTACTCCTTCGGTACGTTGACGTTGACCTGAGGATTCCGTCGTTGCACACGCATTAGAATCCATGGCTATTGGCTTGAGCTACGCGATGAACCTTCTTCAGCTGATCTGTAAGAGATTTCGGGAGGTACCCATATCAAGCTGGAGTCCGCGGCACGTGGGGGAAGGAAGCTATGGTACGCTATGACTAGATGTGTTTTTGATGCACCTACTCGTTTCAGGAGTTCAGGGGATGGTAACTCTTCTTCAGGAAGCAGACAATATTTTGCACTTGTTGGTCACATTTCAAGTTTTCCTGGAACTGAATCCCGAGGCATGAGATACTGGCACTGCGTTGGATTGCTTGCCCGTCAATTTTCATGAAATGGGTGAAGTTGTCCTGTTCGAGAAATGATTTTCGGAAGTCTATGATTAGATCTTGTGTTTTGGCAGCATTCAACAGGAGTCCTCTTCGCTTGGCAAAAGTGCCAACGGCATAGACAACCTCCATATGCATTGCTAGGTCATTGAGATTCGAGATGGAGGGAGGAATGCGAAGCTATATTATACTATAACCGAAAGGTGTTTACACTTGATCGAAAGATGTCGTGCCTATTAGCATATAACATTGAAACATCATTGACTCAACGTTGAATCAATGTTGATTCAATGTTATATGCTGCTAGGGGTTATGCTGTCGTTTTCAAAAAAAACCGCGCAGTTAAAAAAAATTAAATAAACCAAGTAACAAATTAAATTTAAAAATTTTCATGATGCTGCGCTGTAAATGGATGAAGAACAATTGGGAAGAGGGCTACAGAGGGGACACAGTAGGAGACACAGGGAATGGATTGTCGAAAGCTACCAAGGGAAGCTGAGGCGATGGCCAAACTTTGCTTCTATTGAATGAAGAGCAATAAAATTATTCATTGTCGAATTTAAATTCTTTGTCTTTCCATGGGAAAATCTCTTTCTCGCCTTTAAAAAACCTGACCTTGAAATAAAATTTGTATGGTCTCCTGTCGCCTGGTTCGTAAAGAATTTCAATGTCAATTCGAGCAACCCAGTCCTGATTATCGAAGAGGGTATTGCAAATTCGAAATTCAACTGATTTTTAAGCTTATCTATTCAGCCGTCGAATCATTGGGACGAAGTTTATGCGATACGATCCTGGTCCTCCCAGCAGTCTTGCGATTAGATGGTCCGCTTCGTCGCCAATTTGCCCGTTCCTTTGAATGTCATTTCGTACCTCTGGTGTGGTTGCGCCGCCTTCCCACAGGTTTTCAAATCGTACTTCTGCAGTCACCGTCTCCCGATCCATCATACGTCCGTCTTTGTTCCCACTGTCACTCTCTCTGAACGCTGAACTGCCACCTGATTTCTCGGCGCATCTTTCGCTTTTCTGGCCTTATCTCTTTACTCCTTCTCTCTTTTTTTATCCTCTCTTTTCGCACCTCCTACCATCACGGGAAATATCTCAGACATGTCCCATTCGTACATTTTTCGCGCAAATTTGCTGTCAAGCAAATATTTTTTAAACGATTCGATTAGCTCATCCGTGACGCGCCCTGTAGCCCGGGCCACGGCTTCGTACAGACACCAGTTGCGTCGATCAGACCAGTCGCAGACATCGGTGATGGAACCGTCTTCGTTCATCAAGCTGTAATGGTTTAATCCATTCGAACTCCTGAACACAAGTCTGAGGGGGTGATTCGATGGTCCACCTCTAGGATGTTCGACGACCCTTCCGAATAGGGACGTGATCCGCTGGTCCTCTCGAGCCCCACTCCCCGCAGGGATGTAGCCCAACCTTTTCTACTCTTCTAACCTGGCTTTTTGGCGCTCAGTCAAAGTGCTTTTTATTCACGAAACCTTCTGCTTTTGAAGGAAATTCGTGGAAGGTTCATGATATTTTCCGTTCCGAACTGTTTTTCATTGCCTTGAATTTTTAACATGTAACCAGTCAAAAGAAAGTTCCCAAGGACGTCAATGGACCGCTGGCAATAACTTGAATGAAACGATCATTGAGCACGTTCGGGTGCTACTGGGGTGGCAGTCTCTGAACATCATGGTGACTCTTTCCCCGACAACAGAGCATTTCGTTTCCTCCGGTTTGCAGCGGGTTTAGCTGCCTCTAGTTATTCAAACCGGAGGACCATGATTGGGAAACAATCAAAGTCCGGAGGCTAAATATATAGCTTGCGCGATCCGGACCGCTACCTAGGCCGAGCGACAATTGTGTGTTTGTCTGTTTCTGTGCGTGACAGCTCTACAGGCCCAACGCTTAGAGATATGAATTCGGGGTTTAGACAGAACTCTCCCAGATCATCCGAGGATGTGCCTTTTCCAAAAGGAAATTTAAAAAATTGGTCACACGAATGGGAGGGGATGCAACTCACGGAAAATCGGGGATTCGCTCTCGTCTCCATATCTTTCGGAGAATGAGGCGACGAGAGTTGCCCTTGTAATCGGGAATCCAATGATTTTAAATGTCTGTGATGTCATGGGGGTGATTTCTTTCTTCGCCTACATTCGCATTCGCCTCCTTCGTTCCATTCACATGATCGGGTGCGGAGGATTATCACGGGTCAAATGAGACCTGCAGGCTTCATACATATGCCATTGCTCAAGTAGCATATAAACGCTTCCAAGGACATTCAACGAATTTTCAAAGAGGTGTTTGGATATCGAATGTTCCAGAATGAGCGCCTAGCTTTTGCCGCTCAGTTAAGGTGCCTGTTGATCATGAAACATGCTGCATTTGAAGGACATTCGCGAAACTTGCTTTCATGGACAGGCAAAAAGGTGGGGGCAATGTTGACGTTAGGTACTAGACAGTAAGCAACTGGATAGTCAAATATGAAAAAAAAAGAAAACAAAAAACAAATTACAAAAATATTTAGCTTTAAGAGGGTTAGGCTTACCCTAAAATTAAGGAACGCTCGACCTTGACACGTGATATCGAAATTGGCGAAATCGCCTCTTGATATCACTAACTTTCCTGAAATCCTGAAACGTTTAAGTTGTTTTCCTGAAGCATATGTATGGTATCCATCTGACAAGGGCTTAGAGGAAAGGTTCCCACAACCGACGCTAGATGGCGCCAATGTAGTCGCTATAGCGGGTCAATTCTTGATGCAACTAAAATTAGTCCCTAATACAGACAGTTTAGCCGATATTTCTCCACATAATCCAGAGCGGAAGATACTCGAATTCTTGAAAAAATCCGTCTCAAGAGGTAACCCAGTCCAAAGAGTCTCCAGAGAACTCTGGCTTGCAAGATAGTTGGATGATGGTTCAATTTCCAAGGTGACTTCACGAGAAGCAATGTCACTGTTGACCTCTCTCATGAAAAGGATTTTTGTTGGAGGGGATGTCTGGATTCCGAATAAAGGTAGCTGGTGATAGGATGAGAATTTATGTTAAGGCAAAATCGCCCCACGCATCTCCACCAGTATATTCTAGACAATGTAAGATTGTACCTTCCATCCTACTTATCGCCCACATTATAGCTGCGAACCGCAACCACAGGCGCAGGGCTCTACTTAGACTGAATGCAATTCATGAGATGTGAAGAACGCATCCGAAACGTTAATTTCATGTCGATTGAATCCTAAAAAGAAAGTTTTATTGATCCCTTTCCCAGGAAATATCACACTCATGTAGTTCAGGGAACGCATAATTTGAACTGTTTCTCGTCGGTTTGAATTTTGGACATTAGGAACGTTCTATTGACAGCCTAGTCAATAGAACGTTCCTAATGACGTTAATGGAACTATGGCAATATCTTGAATGAAACGGGTGGTAATCACTAAAGATCATGGTGATTCCTTCCACAGCAAGAGGGAATTTCACTTCTGGTTTGCAGCAGGTTTGCCTACCACTAGTTTATACACTCATCGATCATTTCGGTGAAAGATAGCAGTCGACCCTAAAGGGATGTTTTGGGATCCTTGTCTCACTCCACTTCAGGAATTTCATATTCCGCGCGTTTCCACCGCATCACTATGCAGTCACCGTCTCCCTATCAAACTCACGTCCGTCGTCTGTCCCCTCTGTCACTCTCTGTGAGCGCTGAACTGCCACCTGATTTCTCGCCGCATCGTTCTCTTTTCTCTCCCTCTCTCTTTTCTCTTTCTCACTTCTTTTATCCGCTCTTGTCGCACCACCTCGCAACTCGGGAAAAATCTCAGACATCTCCCATTCGTACAATTTTCGCGCAAATTTGCTGTCAAGCAAGTAGTTTTGAAACGACTCGATTAGCTCATCCGCGACGCGCCCTGTCGCGTGGGCCACGGCGTCGTACAGACACCGGTTGCGTCCATCGGACCCATCGCAGACATCCGTGATGGAACCGTCTTCGTTCATCAAACTGAAATGGTTTAATCCGTCCGAACTCGTGAACACAAGTTTGATGGGATGAGTCGATGGTCCACCCCTAGGATGTACGACGACCCTTCCGTATAGGGACGTGATCCGCTGGTCCTCGGTCCGGTCGATGATCTCGATGGTCCTCTCCGTCATATTGGCCAAGAATCGCATCTCGAAAAATCCGCCCTTGCTCCCGTTGCCAATTTGATCGACGTAGCGCTCGAAAGGCAAAAGCTGAAGGTCGATTTGACCGTTAAGATCTTGCTTTGTTTCGTATCCGCCACCGATTTCGAAATCCAGTTGCTCTTTTAGAGTGTCAACTAGATGGACCGCCAGGTTCCGCTTCGTGACCTGTCTGATGTCCTCCACGAAGGCCTTGAGATTTTTTCTCGTCTCCTTCAATTCGCAAGTCACGCGTTCGGCTTGTTCGATGGACGGATGTTTACTATTCCATTCTTTAATGAGCGACACAACTTCAAAAGCTGATACGACAACTCCGACGACGGCAGCTCCTCTTACCAGTTGCTTGCCGACGGACGCGCCTATTTTGCCCACGGATGCCCCAGCCTTGCCCATAGAGGCTCCTGCTTTGCCTAGAGATGCTCCCGCCTCGACGGAAGAGAATCCAAGAAGCTTGGCCAAAAGTGTCACTTCCGAGCTGGTTAATCTAATGGCTTGCAGACTGTTGGAAAGAATTTGTGAACCGCCCATCAATAATGTCGCATTGGCAAGGCCTAGGCGAATATCAGGTCGGGTCCCCAATGCCACGTACAAGGCGATATTGGCATCGATGTTGTGCTTTTGCATCAGTGACTCTACTTCAGCACTCAGTTCCTCCATCAATTTCTTCAGGTGTTCCATTTCTTTGTTGAAGACTTCCAGATGGTTGTTGATTCTCCTTAGAAACTCTTTAGTCTCATCGCGATCCACAAAGTCAGTAATTACATTGGTTGCTGTTCCTGCAAGTGTGGTACCAATCGATGCCACAGTCCAGAGCAATGAAACACCTCCGGTGAAAACCGCCATGCCGACTCCAATTCCAGCTCCAACCAGCCCGACTGCTGTGCCGGTTGTTTTGGCAACGTTTTTCTTCAGCTCGTAGCTTTTCATCTCTTCCGTTAAATCTTCGAAAGTACGCAGTAGTTCATCGATCACTTTGATAGCTTTCATCAGGGCTTCGATGATATCTTCAGCTGTTATCTTTTTCTCAGCCATCGAACGGTTTTAATGACTCCTAATATGATACTGTGGGGGAAGAAACCAATTGCCACTGTATTGAGAAGTTGTCTAATAGTTCGGAAAACTAACATTTCGTTACAGTAACACAGAAACAAAACCCCAAACATAATACAGTAAGAAAAAAAACGAATCCGTCTTACTACAACACCGATTTTGCGCTCAAGAAGCTTCTTGCCATCGGAAAATATATTTTCCAACAACATGAGACCGGTGAACGAAACTACTAAAGCAAACTATTTGCATTCTTTCTTGTAACCTTTTCATATGAGAATTAAAGAAAATTAGCTATGATCGTTCATATTTCTTTTCGAAATTTCCGCCTTTTCTTCAGGCGATACTATTTCTGGTATTTCTGTTTGAGTGTATAGTTTGAATATTTCGTATTCATGAAGTAGTTCAGTATAACTATACTATTACTGAAATAGTTATATATATACCGTATCCTTCTCTACAGAACTCACTAACATTAGGCCTTGGTCTAACCGACAGACTGCCTTCAAGTCAGGCCTAGGTAAACCTTCTTCATTCAAAAGATACTTAATCCTCGACCTACAGACCAATAAGGCCTATAAGGATTTATCCCGGGTCTTCCAGACACCTCGTTGAGGACGTATAACGTTAGGCCTAATAAAATTATTGGTTTAAAAAAAAAATTTTTTTAATCGTCTCAATAAACTGTTAACAATTTAATAAGAACATATTTTGCTTGGAGTAACAGCAAATATTTCTTGCATGAACGATCTTTTCATAAGTTCAATACCCTCTTTTGTTTTCTGAAATTGGTTGGCTCTCTTATCATTATGCCGGGATCCGCTCGATTATGAAAGTGTTCATTGCTATTTTTCAATCCTTCTTAATCGTAAGTTCTTGTGAGTAAAGTTAAAATTGTCCATTGAATATCAGCCGCTTGTATGTTTTAGGCACGGAAGATCATTAATAAGCTTTTTCACTTTTTTAAGTTTTCCCTTTCTTCATCCCCCCCCACCCCACCCCACCCCACCTTCCTCCTTAGTCTACGCGACACAATAGTGTTAGACCTAAGTCTAAACGACGGACTATATTAGGGTCTGGCCGAGGCCTAACCATATTCGTTCAAAAGAAACTGAATCCTCAACCTACAGACCAATTAGGCCAATTGATCGTGGTTCTATTTCTAGGATAAACCGTACTACCTAAAAATGTCTCATTCTAGCCAAATTAGAGACAAAAAATCAATGTGAGCGCTAGCGCCCATTACCTGTCTGATGTCCTCCACGAAGGCCTTGAGATTTTTTCTCGTCTCCTTCAATTCGCGAGTCACACGTTCGGCTTGTTCGATGGACGGATGTTTACTATTCCATTCTTTAATGAGCGACACAACCTCAAAAGCGTTAGGAAACGTTACTGAAGTGAATTCATTGGATGAGCCGCGATTGAAGTACTAGTAGTTGTTTGCTGTGGCCGATCGATTCGGTGGAATACGTCGATATCTCATCCGTTCATCCCTAAATTAGCATGATGGCGGTCAGTTCCTATGTCATGATTTCTACAGGCACTTATCTCTCGTAACGAGTTGAGAAGGTAAGAGGAACTCTGGATAGGCCTTACGTTCTGCGACTGCACCAAAACGGTACATGAAGCACCAAATAGGACTACATTCGGTCTAACGTTAAACGTTTTCTGTCATATGAGCAATAAGAGACTGAATATGCCTGCGATAGGTCTTACGTTATACGTCCTCGACGAGGTGTCTTGAAGGCCAGGGATTAATCCCAATAGTCCTAATTGGTTCGTAGGTCGAGAATTGAGTCTCTTTTGAACCAGAAATGTAGAATTAGGCCTGACCCAAAGACAGACCGTCGGATAGGCCTTGGTCAGTAACTTCCGTAGAGAAGGGGTGAATGTGGGGTGGAGGTGAGGTTGAGTTTGGGTTGTGGTTGGAGAAAGTAAAAACCTTAAAAATTGGATTTCACATTACTACAGAGGCACATACGCATAACGTATATTTCATAAGTGATATCTAGCCTTCTCGAATGGCAACTTGTGATCAAATCTCCAGCGTTAGAACTACATGTTGTGAAAGTGTCTCTAGTTTACTGAGGATCGACATTCTGTGAGTCATGAGGTATGAGAGATAACGAAGCCTACGATAGAAAGTGCCCCGGCTGTGCAGCGAGTCCATTAAGAAAGAAGTGTTTCAAGTAAGAAATAGACGCTTTATTCTGATTCATTTAAGCGGTGTTTCCTACCGTATGGAAATTAAAATGAAAATATAATATTGTTTTCACAAGTGCTTGGATTGTCAGATCAAGTAAAGATAATGGAATAGGCTATACAAACTTAGAGAAAGCTGTTTTGACTAATAATTGCTTTAATATCATTGAAGAAGCACGATATTATATTGATGATAGTGTATAAGAATACAGTATATAAGAAACGTTGGTATTGGAACCTTAATCAATCATACTAGCTGGCACCTGTGAAACTTTCACATTTTCGTATTTGAGTTTAAGCGACGTATGTCCCAATGCATTTAAATGAAATGCAACTGGAATTTTCAACAGTCATATCAATAATATTTTTTGAGTACCGTCATACCTCCCCCCTTCCTTCCCCAAATCCCGGAATTTATATATATGCCAAATTTCAACAGGATCGGTTCTATGATATTCAATTGAGTCTCAATGTACGAATTAGTAACTCATGTCTATCAGATGAAGAAGAGGAGATCCTTCCCATCCCCAGTTGCCCCCAATTCCCCTATACAGGAATTTTAAGTGAGTTCAGTCTCAGAGGATTCTAGGGATGGCTTTCGAATTCCAATCTGCCACGCTTTGGATCAATAATAAGGGATGCGTTGCGTCATCAGGGAACCTCCGTCATGGGAGCTTCAACCGGAATCGTCAGTAGAGGCAGTAAAGCCACTTAGGAAAAGGACGTACCCAGATGCCCCGAGTTCTGAAGCGTAGAGGCATGAGCGGACTGCGGACCGGCACGATCCGCAAATACCTTCATTATCCATAATGGAAGAGGACTACTCTAAACCTCCTCCTCCCGAGGTCCTTGGTACGGGAGGAGGAACTAGTGAGTCATCTTGGTACTCTTGAGTGCTGGTGAGGATGAGTACTTGTGTACTCGTCCGAGAAACCCTTGAAAAGGGAAGGGAGTGGGAAAGTATGGAAAAGAATGGGAGAAATACAGTGAATCAATTCCCTTCAAAAGTAGGAATTAGCTCGTTAAATACCCATGAATGTTAGGGGGAAATTAGCATCAATTTTACGTAAAATGAATATAAACATGCTACTTGGGTAATTAATTATTCGGCCTGAGTATCCTTCTCTGAATCTTTTCTTTTTAATGTAGTAGACATTATTGTACTGAATTCATGGGATGAGCCGAAATTGAAACAATAGTTTGCAGTTGCCGATCGATTTGGTGGAATTTGGAGATATCTCATCTGGACATCCATAAAGTAACATTATGGCGGCCAGCATGTATGTCATGCTTTCTAAATAAATTTCCTTCTCGGAACAAGTCGAGACGCTCCGAGGAACTCTGAAAAGGCCCTTCTTTTCCCGACCACACCGAAATGGTATGTGAAATACGGAAAGGAACTACTTTTAGTCCAATGATAAACGTTCTCTGTTAAATGGGTCATTAGATACTGAATAGGCCTGCGATTGGGATAACGCTACACGTCCTGGACGAGGAGTCTCGAAATCATGGGATTAATCCCAATGGGCCTAATTGGTTCGTATCTGTAGGATTCAGTTCATAAAAATTGGAAGCCCAGGCCTAACCCAGAGACTGTCCGTTGGTTAGGCCTAGGACTAACTCCGTAGAGATGGTGAGGTGAGGTTGAGGATGAAGAAAGGAAAAAACAGTAAAAATTGTCACATTATTACATGCAACATATTCATGGCCTATATTTGACAAGTGATTTCTAAGCTTCTCGAGTGGCAACTTACGAGCTATGATCAAATCTGCAGCGTTAGAAGTACCTGTTGTGAAGGTGTATCTAGGATCTAAGGATGGACATTTTGTGTACATTGCCTTGAAATTCTAAAGTACCTATTTTCACACCTTTGAAGGCAGAAAACGCAGAACATAAGAATCTTCTAGCACGACGGAAGTCACGTCTCCATCTGTTCACTGAGTCATGAGGTATGAGAGATAACGAAGCCTACGATAGAAAGCCAGCTGCTTCGATGATGTGACGCATAGGAAGATATGGTCTTCCTATGGCAATCCCTGGCAATCCCAAAACACCGGTATCATTAACCTTTCCAACTGATGGCATAGTCTTCGCTTTAAGCAGCGGGCCATCAGAAGGTCGTCGCATTCCATGGACTCAATTTTTTTTGGTGGATTAAAGTAAGGTATCCAGGTCTCATCTGTCGTGATGATTCGTTGCCAGAAACTATCCCCATATTGTTGAGCCTGTAGAGCCAACAACTCGGAGCAAACACAATCGAGTTTCTGTTCTGGCCGCAGTTTCTTGCAGAAACCTTGCTCGCTCCGAGACGGTCGTGAAATTTTTCATGAACTTTTCTGGAACTGATGCATGTACTTCCTGCAATCTCGCGAATGGTGATTCATCTGTCTTCCATTAACGTTTTCTCCACAGCAACATTTTCTTCGTTAACAGCAGTGCTTGGTCGGCCACTTTTTAAGTTAATTTTCTTAGTTTTTCAAAAACCATTTGTCGAAATTTCGCCATCATACAATGTTAAAGTATTTTTTTATTGATCTTTCCACTGAGTCCGACTTGGGAGCGCGAATTGCAGAGATTTCTCCAGGAATGAATGTGCTAAATTCGATCATCAAGAAAAGCGATGAAGCGCTACAAGGAGCTCCGAACAACTTATGAAATGATGAATCACCCACTCATGAAATAGAGAGAGGCCAATTGCCATGGGGTGAGGTTAGAAATTGAGCCAGCTGCTATGAACTGTTCCAGAGTGCAGAGCAATATCTTAATTGAAGAGGACGACCCTGCTACAAACCCTAATTCTACAATTGAGCTTATCTGAAGCGCACTAATATCTATGCCAGTGCACTTCAGAAAAGCTCATGTGTACGTGTAATAAGTTTTCGGCGGGGAACGCTTCGAGAGCGTCTGTCGGATGGTCAGGTGACATACCTTTATCGTGTGACCGGCTTGAGCATTCATCGACTGCATTACACGGTCTTCCTGCTTTACCTCCCTAAGAGATGTATCAAAAATGTTTGTTTTGACAACTCTTCAAAAATATTTCTGCACCAAATCTGCATATCAACCATTCAAAGGATTTCTTGGTTGTAGACTAGTAATTAATCTTCCAAATTAACTCACTTGTGAGTGCATGTAATAGAAGTATTTCATCGACTAACGTAAATGCAACTGCAAGGTAATACTTCCATCTCGGTGAATTTAACTGTTGTTGGAAGGAAATGGTATTTAATAGGACGAAGTAGATGATAAGATTCATTGTATGAGTATGGGAGATAAGAAACGGAAACTCATACTTCATTTGGAGGACTCTTCCGTCAAGCATATACAAATACAGCGATGCAAGGGTGGCGTAACGTTATCACCTTCGTACGCCCAGCAATCTCAGGAAAGGCGAGCCTGGAACTTGAGGCCCACTCGGAAGATTGGAGTTAGAGAAAAAGGGATGGTTACGACACCCCCGCCGTCTTCATTCCGATCCAAGAGTAAGAGCTCTCGTGCTATACAGGTAGTTTCCCCGATAAAAAATATATATGAAGGGGTCGGGATAGCGAGAAATATATGGGCGGAGATATCATTCCGGCGAGGACGTCATCCTTCCTCCAGAGATGAAAGAGGACGCCAAGTGTGATACGCGGGGACTTCTTACACGTCCCTAACGAAAAGTCAGTATCGGACCCCGAATAGCAGAAAGCCGGCGTACGTAGAATCCCTCTCCCTCTCCCGTTATCATGTTAGGGATGGCATGGAGAGGTCCGACCAAATATCCTCGGTTCGGTGGTTCAGTCCACCGGCAACCTGGAGGCCCTGGATTCCATTCCCCCCACCCCTCATAAGGAAATGGTATTTAATAGAACGAAGTCGATTATAAGAATGAGTGCATGAGTATGGGCGATAAGAAACGGAAGCTCATACTTCATTTAGAGGATATTCCGTCAAACATATCCAAATACAGGGATCTTGCGGAGGAAAAAAATGAGCAGAAATTGATATTAATATATGTTACCACGTAATTACTTATTCAAATATTCTTGCATTTACTCATGTAGTGTGATTGTATGCATGAAAATACTCATGAGCCTAATGCCCTGCATTCTTTGCTTCGAGTTGCTCAGAAGCCTCCACGGCTCTCCTATTCCTGGGCTCAGCATTCGCATTTATTGGCATTTCGACTTGGGCACTTCGCACCGCAACTGCAGAGGCAAACGTTGTTTCCGCGCCAGCACCGATGGTTTTTTTTTTCTCTGCAGCGACTCGCAACCTCACCTAGCAAAAATCGCCACCATTTAGTTGGTATGAGCGTCCCGTTTGCGCGACATATGAAACGAAGAACTTTCGCGATCATTTTAACTCGATCAATCATGAGAACTCAAATAAATCGCACCAGGACATGAAAGGCAAACGGAAAACTATTGCCAGAAAGCGATGGAGCGAACCGCCACGCCGAACCAAACGGAAAAAAAAATACATGCAGAAAAAAGACTTTAAGAATGCATTCATATGGAGAACTTGCAATCGATCAGTGAAAACGTGACACTTCTTCAGTTAGTATCGCCCTTTGATCGACACAGCTTAACATGAAGACTGGATGAGCCACGGTCTAAGGCCTAGAAAAGCATAGCCTCATGGACCTGGCGGTTTGAGCGGTGGATGGCCTAGCCTATGGCCTAAAATTCCATTGTCTCGTAGGCCTCGCGCGTTGGAGTGACAGCCACTACCACGACTTTCGGGCTCTTCGATTTGAAGTTGTAGGTGACATTGCCCGGGTGGCACGTAAACGCTTTCGAGGACGTTCAGCATGTTGTCAAAGAGGTCTTTGATAACATGTCACCAGATTGAGCGCCTTTTTGGCGCAAAGTTAAGGTGCTTTTTATTCACAAAACCTTCTGCAATTGAAGGACATGCGTCGTAGGTTTATGATATTTTCCGAATGCAATTGATGTGATGGAAAGAACGTATCTAAAACGTTAATTGCATATCGGATGAATCCTGAAAATGAAGTTTTATCGAACCCTTTCCATGGAAATATCAAATTCTCGTAGTTCAGGGAACTCATTAATTGAACTGTTTTTCATTGGCTTGAGTTTTTAACATGTAACCAGTCGATGGAACGTTCCGAATGGACCGCTGGCAATAACATGAATGAAAGGATCATTGAACACGTTCTGCTGCTACTGGGGTGGTAGTCTCTGAACATCATGGTGACTCCTCCGACAACAGAGCATTTCGTTTCCTGCGGTTTGCGGCTGGATTACCTGCCACTTGTTATTCAAACCAGAGGAACCTGGTTGAGAAACAAACGAAGTCCGGGGGTTAAATATATAGCGTGCGCGATCCTGGCAGCTAGCCAGGTCGAGCAACAATCGTGTTTGTTTCTGTGTGTGTGACAGCTCTACAGGCCAAACGCTTAGATATGAGCTTTCAACAGGACTCTTCCTGATCATCCGAGGATGTGCATTTTCGAAACGAAATTTGTCTCGCGATTGGGAGGGGAGGCAACTTTCACGGAAAATCGGGGATTCGCTCTCGTCTCCCCATCTCTCGGAGACCGAGGCGACGAGAGTTGCTCTTGTAATCGCACGGGAACGTTGGCATCGGTCACTGCAGTGCCTCCTTCCTGCTGCCGGGAATGCAATGATTTTAGGTGTCTGTGATTGGGGTGATTTTCTTCGCCTCCATTCGCATTCGCTTCCTTCCCTCCATTCGCATGATCGGGTCCGGAGGAATATCACGGGTCAAATGAGACGTGCAGGCTTCATGCAGTACATGTGCCGTTGCCCAAGTAGCACATGAACGCTTTCGAGGACGTTCAACGTGTTTGCAAAGAGGTCTTTGGACATAATGTTCCAGAATGAGCACCTTCTTGCTGCCTTTTGATCATCAAACATGCTGCATTTGTAGGACGTTCCCCGAACGTTTAGGATGTTATCCTGAAGCATATCAAGGGTATCCATCTGACAAGGGCTTAGAGCAAAGGTTCGCACAGCCGAAGCTAGATGGCGCCATAGTGGTCGCTATAGTGGGCCAATTCTTGATTCAACTGAAATTAGTCACCAATTCCTTCGACAATTTGACCGATCTTTCTCCACATGAACCAGAGCGAAAGAGACTCAAATTCCTGAACAAATCCGTCTTAAGAGGTAAACCAGTCCAAGGATTCCACAGAGAACTCTGGCTTGCAAGATGGTGGGATGACGGTTCATTTTCAAAGTTACTTCATGAGAAGCGAGGTCAAAGTTAATCATCTCTCGCATGAAAAGGACTTCAGCTGGAGGGGATGTCTGGTTTCTGAATATTAGATAGCTGTTAATAGAATAGGACATTTTATGATTTTTTAATATTTTGGAAAAGAAGACATTTTCACATCCAATGCCTGGATTCGAACAGTTTCAAAATTAATTTTATGAAATGAGAGGGAAAATTCACAGACAGAATTTCCCCGCCAGGATCAAGTACTTCGTAGTCCATGTTCCAACAAGTACTTTAATTTAAGTACATACTTGCCATGGACCAATACTTTTTTTTGGAATGGCCCATCAACTAAGAACAGTCTTAGCAAGATACCCCCTGCCAAAGTTTGATTTACAGTTCACGACGGAATATATACAGGGTGTAACAGTCAGAAGCCAGCGTTCTATGGCTTAGCCTATAGCCCAGAGGGGCAAAGCCTTGGAGGCCTTGCACGTTAGCCATAGCGCGAAGCCCATAAGGCTATGCCTTTCTAGGTCACAGGCAAGTCCATAGGTTCCTATCATTCCTGACATATGATACTTTCTGCATATATCAAAGAGATGCTGAGGCACAGCGTGGATTCCCTGCATGTATCCCGCTAAAATAGCTAAATAATACTTCGACATGGGTCAAGTCAAAGGATATTGTTTTGAATCAAGAAACACTAAGGAACGCGACATACATGGGAATGGAAAGGACGTTTATTTCGTAATAAAATTCCCAAAGAATGAATTTGACAGAGAATGACTTTTTCAGATACCACATCGTCGGCAATGGTGCCATGCTAGCAACAGTTTTGCCTTGCTTCGGTCCATTGATAATCGGAATCTTCTGCGAATCCTCAGAGCAAACTCGCTAACACCCAAGGAACAATCGCCCATGCGTCAATACTGGCTCCAGGAGTCTTAGTCCGACTTCGAATGTCTCGCCCTGAGACTTGTTGAAGGTCATACCGATGGCAAGCACCTTAGGGAGTTTACATTTACAAAGACGGAAGCGTATGTGACGTCGATGACGTGCCTATTGAAACTCTTCGCAGCGAATTAACGCCACCACGAAGCGCACCCGTCATCACCTCAACTTGTAAGACGTGTGCATTCATGTTTCTCGCGAAAAAAGCAGAATTATTGACCTTTTGTCGATGAATAAGGTAATTTTGCCTCTTTTGTGGCTTTCAAAGCGGATGGGGCTGCGGATTCAGTAAATGTCAGTATGAGCTAGACCTTTTTTTTTGCAAGCGTCTTTTCCGAATATGGCCAGGATTGAGCAAAGGAAAATGTATCTTTTAGTAGGCATTAACCGATTTTCAGAAGCTCTGCTGAAGGATCCAACAGCATCCAAATGGTCAATTTCATGGGGTCCTTTCGTCTTGCAGAATTCCTTTTGCAGGATATCCTTGTCCGCAATAATCCCAGACGTGTCTCCAAATCCAGGTATGTCAATGAGAGTGAACGTAAAGTCTATGGCAAAACCTTTAGCTCGATGAAACGGATATGCCGTTTATGCTTTTGTCTGGCTGTGAGATTGGTTTGTATTGTTTATCTCATCTAGGACTTTGAAGGGAATGTTGGCTATCCAGCTCACTCCGTACAAGTAGTTCCCCATGGAGTTATTTAATGTGCTCTTCCGTCACTTACAAAAAACGTGTACCATAGGTGAAAATAGAACTGTGTCAACAGAGGTTAACATATGTTAACCTGTGATAACATACGAAGGCGACGTATGTTAATGAGGGTGTCAACATAGGTTAATCTATGTTGTTCCAGTTTAACCTACATTAATCTATAGGTTAACCTATGGTACATTTTTGTGAGGGCTGAAAGAGAATAAATCTCTAGGAATATATATGTAGAAAGGCTTTTTTTAATTGATGCACAAGATACCAATAATTATCTTCTTAAGGCATGTAAGATTTCCACAATAATAAGAGAGATTTTAAAGAATGAAATAATGGAGTGCGTTAAAGGAAAGTGGTGGTACTCTACTTTTGAGCTTTCTCTTTAAAAGAAGGTGTCGCATGGACTTTCAATGGTAAAGGGAGGCCAAGATGGTGGGCTAAGGGGTATTGTGCCACGTGACAAGCGGTGTGGAAAACAAAGACGAGAGGATTCTCATGCACAATCACACATGTATAATATGATTAAGCAACGCAGCTTTCAACAGATCAGTGAAGCAAGCCAGTCAAATCCAAGTTGGGAACATACAAGCGGGTGAGATGCAAGCTGGTGCACCAGAATCAGAAAAGTGAACAAGTTCCACATCAAAAGGTGTAGATGTACGTGGGATGTTCCCTCATTACATCCTTAGCCATAGATACATATACATAAAAATCCAATTAGGCTCACCGATGCGTTCATTCTAGGACTAAGAGAAACATAACCAACTGGGACCTTTAACAATGCCCTGAACAGAGCTACACACAAAATACAAATCAGAGACACACTGCGAGGCGAGGCACGTGCTGGAAAGAAATGGCCTCGAATGTCGTATTCAGCGCCTTCGCCTTGTCCTGAACTACCCCGACAGTGTTGCGAACCCGATCAGGACACAAGGACAAATCACCGGCGGGAAACACATGTAAAAGTGGCTGTCATTTTGGCCAAGATATCCAGGCCCACTGAGGTATTGAGAACAATGGCTATTCTGCACAGAGGTCACTACCCCAAGGGCTAACACAATTAACACGAAACACAAAATCACACAAAACTAATAACGCAAAACATAAAAACCATGCACAAGTAGAAGAGAGTGACCACCTCACATCACCCCCCTCGTTCTCAAATTTTAACAACTTTTCAACAACATAAACAGGATTAATGTAGGATTGACATTTTTTTAGAAATGACCATCCAAACAATTTGGAGAATCACAGAAAAAAGCCATTGAGAAGAGAAAAAAAAATTATGCAGTTGAGTGACTTTTAATCAGGCTTAGTCCCCTGAAGGAAGATAGAAACTTACTGTTGTGACGAAACGCCTAATGTTGTGATAAAATAAAGACAGTAACGGTGGGTGGCAAAGTCACTTAGGTGCACCCCATCTGGACTAAAGCTATTAAGGCTACTAAGTTCTCTGTTCCTCTTTTGGCTTTAGAGCAATATCCCGTAACCACTGTCAGAGTGGAAAATGGATGTTAATCTTGACATACGCTCCAGATACATCGACAGTCCCTCCCCATGAGTACCATTACTCATTGTCCAAGGGGAACGGTGGGGTGGATCAATGAAAATTACCTTGCAGCCCTCCGCCAAGCAAGTTAACAGAATGATTAATGGTTGAAGCAATCGTCTCAAACACCGGTTCATGTTCCACGGGAGGAGAACCAGGGTCATCTTTGTCGATCTCATTCTCGCCCCCATGGACTATGATGAACAGTACTGCTCGACGAAAGTAAAGGGCTTCAGAAGCCTTATCCAAAATTTGCGACAATGTGGCTCCCCCCATATAAAAACGAAAAATTGCCTCATGGGTCAAGGCGGCACATGCCTCCCTACGCTTGTTCATCTGTTCGAAGGTCCTGCGAGCAAAGCTATGGCCTACGATCAGAACTTCAGCTGGGGATGCACCCTTTCCTTAATTTCCGAAACAGATGAAGAATTTTATTTTTGTTTTTGTTTTAATTTTGAAAAAGAAAATATATTTTGCAAAACTATGGAAACCACTAGCTGAATACCACAAAAAATCATTTGTAATATATTATGAGGCGGATTTGCTTTCTCCCTGGTTTTGATCTTCACCTTTCGTGGATATAACTAACTAGCTTTATCCATGAAAGGTTTTTACACTTGATGGAATGATGTCGTCGTGGTGTCGCTTCCCAAAAAAGATAACGTGAGGCAAAAAATTAGCAGAATCAAAGGTTAAACAGTAGAAGGAAATGTTCATGCTACTGTGCTGCACTCGGATGATGAGGAACACATGCGAGGAGAGCAACAGAGGTAAACAGTAGGAGGCACACTACATGGATTGCAGAAGACTATTGCCGGAATCGGAGTCGTTTGCCAAACGGAGTCGTATCTCTTTTTGTTGACTGCAGACCAGTAAATGCTTCCATTCTATGTATTGTTGAAATTTCCACGGAGTGTCCACTGCAATTTGTCGCCATTAAAAAAATCGACAATATACGTAATCCTGCATGGTCTCCTGTCGCCTGGGTTGTAAAGAAGGTGAATCTGAATTCGAGCAACCCAGTCCTGATTCTCCAAGAGCTCGCTGCGAATGTGGAATTCATGACTTTTGAACTCGCCGTTATACAGCTGTCGACTCATTGGGACGAAGTTGTTGGAATCCGTTCCTGATCCTCCCAGCATACTTGCGATGAGATGCCCCACTTGGTCGTCGCCTTGCCCAATCCCTTTGATGTAGTTTTGTACCTCTGTGCTGGGCGCGCTGCCTTGTCCCAGGTTCTCAATTCGAACCTCCGCAGTCACCGTCTCCCCATTAAACTCGCCGTATTCTCTCTCGTCCTGACGTCGTGATCGCTGAACTCTAATCTGATGTATCGGATTTCTCGACTGGCGCGCGCCTCCTCGCAACTCGGGGAAAATCTCAGGCATGTCCCATTCGTGCATTTGTCGCGCTGATTTGATGTTAAGCAAATATTTTTTGAACGACTCGATTAACTGATCCGTGGTGCGGCCTGTAGCGCGGGCCACCGCGTCGTACAGACACCGATTGCGTCGATCCGACCCATTGCAGACGTCCGTGATGGAAGCGTCTGCGTTCATCAAACTGTAATGGTTTAATCCATTCGAACTCGTAAAGACAAGTCTGATGGGGTGAGTCGATGGCCCACCCCTAGGATGTACGACGACCCTTCCGTATAGGGACGTGATCCGCTGGTCCTCCGTCTGGTCGATGATCTCAATGGTCCTGTCCGTCATATTGGCCAAGAATCGCAGCTCGAAAAATCCGCCCTTGCTCCCGTTGCCAATTTGATCGACGTAGCGCTCGAAAGACAAAGGCTGAAGGTAGACTTGACCATTGCCATCTTTCTTTGTTTCGTATCCCCCGCCGAATTCGAAATCCAGTTGCTCTTTCAGAGTTTCTAATAGATGGGCTGTCAAGTTCCACTTCGTGACCTGTCTGAATTCCTCGACGAAAGCCTCGAGATTGTTTTTCTTCTCTTTCAACTCGCGAGTCACACTTTCGGCTTGTTCCAGGGACGGATGTTTACTAGTCCTTTCTTTAATGAGCGACGCAACCTCAACAAATGATACGAAAACTGCAGCTCCTATTACCAGTTGTTTGCCGTCGGATGCGCCTATTTTCCCCGCAGATGCCCCAGTCTTGCCCATAGAGGCTCCTGCTTTGCTTAGGGATTTTCCGGCCTTGACGGAAGTGAATCCAAGATGCTTGGCCAAAAGTTTCACTATCGTGCTGAATAATATAATAGCTTGCAAACTTTTGGAAAGAATTTGCGAACCGCCCATCCATAATGTCGCATTGGCAAGTCCTGGGCCAATATCTGGGCGGGTGCCCAATGTCACGTACAAGGCGACATTGGCATCGATGTACACGAAAAAGTAGTCACTGAGATGAAGTCATGAGTTAAGAAGGTAGTTAAAGACGTCCACAAAGTAAAGAAACAACTTCTGAAGGTCTACTAACAACTAAGAGGAATCTTTATCTTTGGTTTCATCCCGATCCACAAAGTAAGTAATAACATTTGTTGCCGTTCCAGCAAATATGGTCCCAATCGATGCCGCAGTCCAGAGCAATGAAGGACCTTCGGTGGAAACCTTCATACCAACGCTGATTCCAATTCCAACCAGCACGATTGTTGTGCCGGCTGTATTAGCAACATTTTTCTTCAGCTCGTAACTTTTCATCTCTTCCATTAAATCTTCAAAAGTGTCCAGTAGTTCATCGATCACTTTGATGGCTTTCTCCAAGGCTTCGATGATATCTTCAGCTGTTACCTTTTCTCCGGCCATCGAACGGTATTAATGACTCCCAATAAGATACTGTGGAGGAAGAATACAATTGCCACTATATTGAGAAGTAGTCGAATATTTTGCAAACTTTTGGAAAAATTTTCGTTACAGAAACAGAAAAAGAAACCCCAAAGAATATACATTAAAAAACAAATCCAAATCCGAGAATTCAAGCACAAGACACATACAAATTCTATTCTACTCTATCCTATTTTAGTCTATTATATTCATTCTAATCCATCGGTTCTCAGTGTGCCGCAGCACCCATGGGTGCCGCAAGAGACTGATAGGGGTGCCGTGGACCCTTTCTTAGGCTTATCACCTAATTAGGGCAAGAAGATAATTATGTCCTTTAGCCATGGATTTTTCCCTTGTTTTCATTGAAAGCTCCTTTCTCGGAATAGAGATATAATCTCCGGTTGATGCCAATCACCATCCCGAATCCTTTTCAGTCAACCTCTGATGTTGAAGAGACGTGTGGAACCTGTGAGATATCGTATCGCTTGTATCCATTAGTGTCTTTTACAGTCGTACGATGTGGATAGTCTCGATTTCATGAAACCTTCCCGAGCCCGTCTTAGTATTGAAAATGACCTCCGTGTGTTCGCTTCGAAAATTGAGCCACGCCTGGATCTTCTCTGTAGCCAGAGAAGATGAATCACTGAAGATCAATATTTGCATATGCACTACAAAATATGAAGGCCGTACCTTTAATCGTCGCCTCGTAGGACGATGTGGTATGTGGGCTTTTATCCGCGGCCTCACGCAACCCACATCGCAACCCGCCGCGCACGTTTTCGAACGTTAATGGCCTCATGGCACGCTACGTGTACCTGTTACTATGGCTAAGGGAGAGCCACTGAGCTAAGAAATTACTGGAGAAGGCGCGCCCATAGGAATAGTGTAGGCATGCGTGCTGCAATCGAAAAAAGTCCAATACTTCAGTTTAGGCTAATGGCAGAAATAAGCGATTGAGAAAAAAGTCAGCAAAATGCAGCGATTCACATGCGAAGCGATTCATAGAGTTTCAAGCAAGCTTGCAGTGGACATCGGCGAAGTGAAGGAGCAGACACCCCAAATACGGAAGCATGCCCTGCCAAGACCGGCCAACACTTTTACCGTGCACGAAGTGGTCGCCCTTCGTCTTCTCTAGCTTATGTTTGCCTTTCGACGTTCACTTAGTCAAACGAACTAAAGTTCGTTTCACTTCATGCCTCTCACCGGGTATGAAATAGGTCGACTGCGATGATGCAAGGGCGGCGTAACGTTATCGCCTTCGTACACCCTGCAATATCAGGAAAGGCAAGCCTGGAACTTGAGGCCCACTCGAGAAATCGGAGATAGAGAAAAAGGGATTGTTCCGACACCCCGACGTCGTCATTCCGATCCAAGAGTGAGCGCTCTCGTGCCATACAGGTGGGATCCCGCCGTTTTCACCCTCGGGAGTCATTCTCCTGGTGAGGAATGAGAGGATGATCTGTTCATGCAATCGTAGGAATGCTAGTGAGATTCCCTTCCCCCCATATCTGGCATCCAAAGGGATCCCACCGTTGGATTTCTTGGTTGTAGATTAGGGATTATTCTTTCAAATTAACTCACTTGTGAGTGCATGTAACAGAGAAGTATTTCATCGACTAACGTAAATGTACATGCAAGGTAATACTTCCATCTCGGTGAATTTAATTGCTGTGGGAAGGAAATGGTATTCAATAGAACGAAGTAGATGATAAGAATGACTGTATGAGTACGAGCGATAAGAAACGGAAACTCATACTTCATTTGAAGGATTTTTCCGTCAAACATATCCATAATTGCTGTGGGAAGGAAATGGTATTCAATAGAACGAAGTAGATGATAAGAATGCCTGTATGAGTACGAGCGATAAGAAACGGAAACTCATACTTCATTTGAAGGACTTTTCCGTCAAACATATTCAAGAACAGGGATCGTGCGGCGAAAAAAAAGAGGAGAAATTGATGTTAATATATGTTACCACGTAATAACTTATTCAAATATTCTTGCATATACCCATGTCACGTGATTGTATACATGAAAATACTCATGAGCCCAATGCCCCGAGAGCGTCGTAACTCTGGAACGGTCGAATGCAAGTTCATCTGAAAAGGTCACGTTCCGTGACCATTTTCCTCGGCAACAGAAAACAGGAATTCTCCTGCCACCCGCTGGAAGCGATCGAGCAGGGATAATGCGGTCATTTTGGGGGTGGTTAGGCCGAGTGGCACACGTGCTCTCGCGCATGGAACTATTTTTTTTTTCGACATTTTTTATTTTTGCAATACTGGGTGTCACAAAAGTTCGGACGATTTTTTAAGTTTTTTTTTATTTTTCAAAAACCGTCAAAATTCCGCAATCATACAATTTTCAAGTATTTTTCATTATTCGACTGTCAAGGAAAGCGATGAAGCGCTACGAGGAGCTCCGAACAACTAATGAAACGATGAATCCCGCACTCATAAAATAGAGAGAGGCCAATTGCCATGGGGTGAGAATAGAAATGAGCCAGCTGCTATGGACTGCTCCAGAGTGCAGAACAATATCTTAAATCGTAGAGGACAACCCTGGCAACAAACCCTAATTCTACACTTGAGCTTATCTGAAGCGCACTAATATCTGTGTGAGTGCACTTCAGAAAAGCTCATGTGTCTACTGTAGTTGTATGAGTGCACTTCAGATAAGTTCATGTGTATGTGTAATAAGTTCAACAAATAATGCACTGTATCATACTTTTTAGTCAGTCTTTAGGAAAGAAATACATCTTTAGAATTACACAGAAATACCTAGTCCTCATTATACTCTACAATATATTTTTCTCCGAAGACTTAATCAATAAATAATAAATGTATGGAAGCCGGAGGACCGCGGTTGCGAAATAAGTGTTGTCCGGAGGTTAAACATATATATAGCGTCCGCGATCCTGACCGCTAGCTAGGCCGAGCGACGATTGCATGCGTTCGTGTGTGTCAGCTCTACAGGCTAAACGCTCAAAGATTTGAACTCATTCTTATCATCCGAGGAAATGCCTTTTCAAAATGTAATTTCCGAATCGGCCACAGGAAAGGGAGGGGATGGAACTTCCAAGGAGGGTCGCTCGGAGATAATAGGAGGTAGCCAGGGAAAAGGCACGGAAGTATTTAAAGGCAAGAAATGCGTACGTGGCCGTGAGAGGCGGTCTCCACACTCCTAAATATTGCATTCTTTGCTTCAAGTCGCTCAGAAGCCTCCACGGCTCTCCTATTCCTGAGCCCAGCACTCGCATTTATTCGCATTTCGATTTAGGCACTTCGCAACTGCAGAGGCAGACGTTGTTTCCGCGCCAGCACCGATCTTTTTTTTTTCTCTGCAGCGACTCGCTACCTCACCCCGCAAAAATCGTCACCGTTTTGATGGTATGAACGTCCCGTTTGCGCGACACATGAAACAAAGAACTTTTGTGATCATTTTAACTCGATAAATCATGAGAACTCAAATAAATCGAAGCAGGACGTGAAAGGCAATCGAAAAACTATTGCAAGAAAGCGATGGAGCGAACCGCCACGCCTAACGAAAAAAAAAATACATACAGAAAAAATACTTTAAGAATGCATTCAAACGGAGAACTTGCAATCGACCAGTGAAAACGTGACACTTCTTCAGTTAGTATCACCCTTTGATCGACACAGCTTAATATGAAGCCTAGATGAGTCACAGCCTATGGCTTAGAATGGCATAGCCTCATGGACCTGGCGGTTTCAGCGGTGGATGGCCTGGCCTATGGCCTAAGATTACATTGTCTCGTAGGCCTCGCGCGTTGGGGTGACAGCCACCGCCACGACTTTCGGGCTCTTCGATTTGAAGTTGTAGGTGACATTGCCCGGGTGGCACGTGAACGCTTTCGAGGATATGTTTGACGGAAAAATCCTTCAAATGAAGTATGAGTTTCCGTTTCTTATCGCTCGTACTCATACAGTCATTCTTATCATCTACTTCGTTCTATTGAATACCATTTCCTTCCCACAGCAATTA
>CAJPEV010000407.1:0-127835 GCA_905338385.1 Darwinula stevensoni
CAGTCGAACTCGGTTATAACGTCATCGAAGGGACCAGGTAAAAATCGTCGTTATAACCGAGGTTTCGTTCCGAGTTCGACTGTACTTCATTCCGTTCATGTTTCATAGGTTACAATCCCTTCTTCCTCTGAGAAATCTGAGGTCGGGAAGTAATTTATTTTAACCTCTTGGGCGTGTACAACGACGTTAGTCGTTCCGCCATATTGCACGCTATAGCGTACACCACCACTTTAGTCGTTCATGTAGTTCTAATGCAATCGTCCTCTCACTTGTGTAATTATTGTTGCCTTTTGTAGACAGTGTAGATGGAGTAATGGTGAGGGCTTTCGTAAATAATTTGCATAAAATTCTTTACAATTTTTTAATCCTGAGCCATCTGCCAACCAGTTTTCCCATGTCGAGCTCAAGGGGTTAAATATGAAATGCAAACCGGATGGGAGGGGAATTGGGGTAAAATTTACCCCCTCCCCCCCCTGTCCATTTCCCATCTAACACCCTGCCGAACGTCCTCTTTTAATATGTGGCAATCGATCGTTCTGGCAAACGATAATAATGTCATGGGGTGTGCATGCACGCGTACTGCATACCTCATGTACAAAGCTGATGCTTAGGTGACCCTGACGCTGACGGTGCCGATCAAAACTTTCACGACCGTTTCGACGAGCTTGATCTTGTCGGTTCCCTTCATCCTCGATCTTCCCACCTCGAGTGACCTCATCATCACAGGAAGGTCCTTCAAGGATCGGATCAACCTCTATGGACTCCTGCAGGACGCCTTCGATAAGTAAGAAGCATCGATTACCGAGGATCTTTGCATTCCGTCGATGACACCGCTGGATCTCATTATACATTCCTTCCATATCGAAATTTCGGACTATAGATATTTTTATTTTCTTCCCTGCATCATCATTAACCTAGATATTAATTCATATTTTGCTTAGATCATGTATCTTATTGTATTTATTTGCGAAACAGAGTGTTTCATTCATTCTTTCTTCACGCATCTCTCAGGATGGGGGTGGACGGGAAATCCTGCGTTCTGAGAGCCATATGCGAAGTCGGAGACCTGCCTCTTCTCCATGATGGCATCTTCGGAGATCTCGTCACTTTTCTTCTCAGGTCGACTGAGTCTTATTGTCCCGTCCAGGATACTTCTTCCCCCCTCCTCCCCCCCCCCCGTCCGATTAGAGGCTTATCGGAAATCCTGACGCTCCATTAGAGAAAATGACGATTTGTCGGACTTCTCAGGACCTCTTGGGGTCTTACTGTAGCGCTTCGTCGCAGATACTTTATCTCTATATTGAGGCTACAGACACGGAAGAGCTTTCCTGAGATCGCTCGAATCTGCTTCGCGGTATCTCTTCAAGTTCAGGAGAACGAAGTAGACGGTAATCGATAGTCGCGTCGGCCAGCGTCACGATGCGACTTGTAGTTAATGAAGGTCCGTGGTTTATTCCATTTTCAAATTAGTAGAGTGGTACGTGTTCAATTAGAGCGAGATCGAGGGAAATTAGATGCGGAAAGTGCAGCCTCGTCTTTTCTTCGTTCTTCACAGGGCCTCGTACAACGTAGATGACATGGTCGAAGCAAAACGGCACGGCTACCACCAGTACTTGGAGGCCGAGAAGCACGGACGAAGTTCCGGGGGCCGGTACTGCGGAGCCGCGTATCACCGTTGTCCTTTCTCCCTCACGAGGATTCTTTACTGAAGTTCTTCCACTTAACCGAGAATAAGACAATTGAACCCTGACGAGGCCGATCGCATCCGGTGGAATTTGTGAAAAAAACAGCCGTACCTTCCGTCACGCTCTGTGCAAATTCTCCCGTGTACATAGCGCAGAGGTCGCATAACGATGACCCAGTGTGTTTGCCCGTGATTATCCCCGATTCGTCACGGAAGGAAGGAAGGTCGAGAGGGTTTCCATCCTCGCATGCCGAGTCGGTCCACCGTGCGGACGACACTCGACATGACGAGTCCATGAGATCGACATGCCTCGCCTCGTCTCCGTCTCCGTCTTCCTCACTCTCTCTTCTTGCTTTATTTCCCTCGCGGAGGGCAGCGGTGATAATTTGGCTCGAGTGTACGATGAAGTGTCTTTCGGTGGGAATGCCACCAATTCCGGTCGACGCACCGATCGGATTCGTCGATTCATCGTTTTCCCGTCTTCCAGCACCCTCGAGGTCAGTCGGTCTTCGGTTGTCCTCACATCTTACGACTCGTTGCGGCGTCCAAGTTCGCGATAAGATATAACGAGACGGGCTCACGGGGATCTATGGAAGCCTTTTGAAAAATAGAAATATATATATTTTTAAAAGAAACCGTTCCGAAATGAAAATTTGCTGCTTCGGACGAATACGTCTGTATGTGTTAGAATTGCGCATAAAATGCACATGCCCTTCAAGGTGACCCTACGAATTCGCCAGCATTTCCCAACGCATGCCGATATTCACGAGCTGAATTTCATCTAATGCACTTCTTGCACTCCGGACAAACCTTTCTTGCACCGAGTCCTTTGATTCATTGCACTTGATTGCCCTGGGATGTGTGCCCAGTGCGACCCGACTGCGATCGCCCTGGTTGATTTCGAGAATAAAGTTGCATGGACGCTTAAAGTGACACGGCCGCTATCAGGGACGACGTGGCTGTCACATCGAATCGGGAAAGGCATAATTACGTCGTCTCGGATATGAAATCTCGTCTCCTCGTCGCAGGGAGTCGTTTCGTTCCCCTGCCTAGACCTGTGGACTTAATTTGAACTCAAGCATTCTCTCTAAGGAATCTAAAAAATTCCTACAAAGAATGGGAGGAAGTTTTCACATTCCACACCCATAATAGGATTGCCAAGTCGTTTGCTCACACGTTGTTCGCGACTAAATACGAGTTTGACGTTTCAGTGGCTCCCAGGAACCTTCCATTGTAGTGTTCTTCCTGAATGCATGTAAAATTGCATGCGTACTGACAAAAAATCTTGCACAGTTCTCAAGTTCATATTTGTCTAGAAACTTTTCTACACGATCGATCGGAAATGCATTTTTCTTATTCTTATATCTAGCCAAAATTATTCCGACACGATAGACTATCTGGCGTTGCGCCGTACCCTTCCACAATACCATGGCTAAGTTATTGAACTTAGAGGAAGAAAGAAAGTATTTAGAAGTAGGCACATTCCGAATGTGAAAACATTTTGTGAAATGAGAATTTACCGGAATTCAAGAAAGTTTTTGTAATCTATCGATGCGAAATTTTTACATGACAATCATATTCATGCCGATGCTGCTGAAGCCTGGAGAGGCCAATCGCTTTAATATCATGACGGGAATCTGGACACATATTCATGGACGTACTCTCAGAAATCAGAAAGCATTAATAAAATCACCAAAGAAATCCATATGATTTAGCTCGAAGAAATGCTTACCTTTATCAATTCAATGACTGTCGACCTCAGAAGACTCTTCTGAGACAAGACTCAGAAGACTTTTGTGCTTCATCTTCCCGACTCCTCAGCTTCAGCAGCTCCGAAAAAAAGATAGATGACAATACCATGCTCCGAGAAACCAGCCATGTAAGTTGAACTTTCAGTCGCCGAGGGGAAGCGAAAATTAGTGCGGTTTTACAAGTTCTACGATAGATTGAAACAAGGAAACAGGCGATGTCGGACTTCCAGTGCAAAGGTTTAATGTGTATTCTCATTTTTCCCAGCATCAAATAATATTGCACACTTTTCCAGGACCAAGAAATTCATTAATTTCTTGCCGTTTACCATTCTTGTGTTAGAGGTTATTAACCCTTTCCGAAAAGGCACTCTCTATCACAAGCAGTCTCACATATAATTTTGCTTGATTTCGCCATGTGATGAAGCATGTGTCGTGTGAATTTGAGACATGGACTTGGAATTGGAGATTTGGAAGGTGGTGAGTTTCCTACATGTGAGTAGTGTGTGTATCGTTCATGTCATGGACAAGTCACAGGAGTGAAAATCCTAATATTTCTTGATGTTCCCATGTGTCATTTCTCAGTTTCACAGGGTAAACATCCATGTGATTTTTTTGCGGATCACAGGTGTGATTTTTTAATAAGATTGTAATTCAAGTTCTCTTCCCTGAGCTTACTTCGGTAATTCTGTTTGATTCCAAGAAAAACATAAATATTGATGCATTTGCACTGTTCCTAATTTCTCCACGGAAAAGAACCCCAATAAAATTTTTAACGTTATGAGGGGAGAGCCACATCACTCCATTCCTTAACAGCATATGGAATGATCATTTGATGAAGCGCCCCCGTGCACCCATGTGACCGCACGAAGAAAGAGTGAAGTCCGACGAGTGCTCCCTAAAGAAATACCGGCACTGTTAGCTTTTGAATGCCTAATTTCTTCGTAGGCGACTCGTCCATGTTTTCCATATTTGCTTCGGGGAGGGATGATCTTCCACGATTCCACACCTCTATTACTGTCCTGTAAAAAGGTCAGAAACTTCTTGTCAAGTTGCCAAGGGGTGTTTGGAGGGTCGACGAAACATCATACAAGACATCGACAGGAAATTTATGGAACATCACATCCAACAGCGAGGTCGTTTCACGGAATCTTAAATGAAATAGGTCTAAGGGAACCCGAGAAGCAGCTTTTTTTTGCTGCTTCAACTCAGGCGAGCGATAATGTCAGTATTCAAACACTGACTGCTGCGTCCGCGCTCAATCAGATTAGCCCTGTAACCATTTCCAGCATCGCAAGCAGATGCAGACATGCTGATTCATTTGACGTCGCATGGAAAAAAAACAATCACCCGAGTTCTAAACTACAAACTTCCTACACACATCCTGTGTATCTTCTGACGAAATCTTGAATGACATTTCCTTTGCAGCCTTATCAAATTTAGAACTTCTTTGGTCCACTCGGGGGCATTTATATTGTATATAGACACCGATGAGGTTAAATATAAAAAAGTTCTGATTAAGTTACTGCCATTGATTATTTAATTATTGGAAACTGGAACTTTTATTTATTTCTTTATTTATGCAAAATATATACTTGTACCGTCACAGCGTTGCAAGCATTTGTTCGAACGTATAATTTTCTAGCAGCTACGCATTTCGCAAGGTCTGTTTTGAGCAAAATTTCAAGATGGCAACATTTCTCAAGTTAAGCAGAGAGCCGTAATTATTGTATCACTGCCACCAGAAGGGAAAAATGCGGCTGGCATTCATCAGCAATTGAACGAAGTTAGAAGAAACATTTGCCCACCAGAGCCAACCATATTCGCACTAATGAGCGGAATCTCTTAAAGATGTCGGAGAAGCTGTGAAAAATGACCCACGCAGTGCACGGCCACTGAGAACAGCGTGTGACACAATTTTTGTGTCCTTGTGGACCACATTGTGACCTGCTAACGTAATTCCGACTGACAAGTTCCTCGCAAAGAAGGAAGGGTTCAATTTCGATGGGTTTCGAGGCAGCTCACGATAGACCAAATGCCTGTGCGAGCTGATGTCTGCCCACAGTTTTCACCGACAAGATGATGCGTTCCCGAGTAGGATCGTCACGATGGATGTACCGGGGTACCTCTCTACCATCTCGAGATCGAATGCCAGTCGATTTGCACTTGGAGTCGATGAGCACCATATCCCATCGCCTCCAAGAAAATTCAAGGTGGTCCCATTAATAGAAGAGATCGCATACGTGGTGTTTTTGGATCGCAAAGATGTTCTTGCCTGCCGTGCCATTCGTCAAAAGGAACAACGGCCGCTGGGAAGACTTACCTAGACGCGATTCGCAAGAATCCTTCCAGCAATTGCGCCAGAGCGACGGGAGTGGGCCACCAACTCCTTCGTCACGCTCCTCAATCGCGCTGAAGTAGTTCATGAGTTCTAGTTCGGAAAGGACGTGGAAAACTGTTGCCCCATGCCCTGAATCCCCAGACCTCATCCTCAGCGACTTCTGCTCGTTCCTTGGGCTCAAGAATCAGATTCGCGGCATAAGATATCTAAGTCATTTAGTTCTTGGATTGATCTCTACCAATAGATTAAACATACCCCCGAAGAGTTCTTCGCAGGAGCCTTTCAAGACTGACCGAAGGTAGACGAAATGGTGTCTTGAATAGAAAATTATTGAAAAGTGAGAACCATTCAGTTGTTTGTTTCCTGTATTGCAATTGAATAAATGAATTTTGATTGGTGCTTAATCAATATACCTCGTATATCTTAATAATTAATATTTTAAATTAATATTTCATTAATATTTTCATGAATATTGCATTTTTTAACTCAGTGAAGGACACTGTAAATATGCATGTTTTTGTATTTATTATGGCATTTATAGAAAATGTATACATATAATAAGGGAAAGCGATTTGTATGGTATGGTACTCCTTGCTGAAGCCACCCGAGGGCAACAGACAGAATATGCCAGCCCAATAGCTTCAGCACTGAACAAAAAAAACAAACAAATGGAGTCGTAACTCTGACTAAACGATTGCGATCCAATATTGTTTCTGCTGTCAGGTGTTTGGACTGTAGATTTAACAGGAAAAACTGTACTTAGAATATCAAAAGCAATCGTCGCAACTCTTTCTCACCTGAAAGCACTTCAACGAACAATTCCTAAGCTTGTCCGGCCTTAACTCCTGAAATACGAGATCTGACCTAGATTCAAGAACTGGCGAGAGAGAGAGGGGCAGAATAGGGGGAAGAGGGGAAGGGAGGGGGAATACATGGGGGTCTATAATTAAGATATGTTAACCAAGTATCCAGTTAACAGTATTCTATGGAGCCAGATTGGAACGTCGCCCAGAGTGCCTCTGCTACTCTGACCTTAGTCTCAAGGCACATTAGTCCACTAACACCCTACCCCAGTATGAAATGACGAAAAGGTATGGGAAAGAAGCCGACGCACTGGAATGTGACCATATTCACCGAGATCGCTCCGAAGTCATACGAGTGTAGCAACAGCCGTAATTGTGAGCCAGGGATTCGTGTAGGATTTCTCGTATCCAGTCTCCATATAACTGAATGGAGGTGAGAACTCCTTCACGCGTCCGTCGTCTTGGCTACATACGTGGGAAAGGTGGCCAAAAGAAGCCAAAATGTCGTTCATCCTAGACGCCCCTAAGCGTCGATCGGCGAGCAACACGTGTAATACAAAGAAAATCAGCATACCGACAAGCTGAGCCAAAATGAGAGAGAGAGAATTTGGCTCTCATTTTGGGAATATAATTTTGAGAAAGATAATATCGCATAGAAAATGGCACTTTGCCTAGTTCGTGTTCTTTCAGAGTGCATCATCAGATTGTGTTTTCTTGCAGGCTCTTCTTCCTCTTCCTGCCTGCACAGTCATTTCATCTCTGATCCCCGATAAGCAACATGAGCTCGGAGGCGTACGTTGCATAAAGAAACATATATTACTGTCCGTTCTGAATGTGCATTGCTGGGAATGTCTTCTTTGTGTTTTCTAATTCTTATTTTATGAAAAGTGAACCTTGGCGGTCGATTTAAAAGCCGAAACATTACTTTGACGGGGACAATGGAAGACTGACCTTCATGAGATTTTCGAGGAACTTGACAGGAATGAACCCGTCATTGCCATATTGACTAATGGGAAGATGATAAACATTGCGATCTGTTCGTCACTTTATTTTATTTTTCATTCCCTCTGTCCTCAGATGCCGCAGAAGCGTAGGTTGTACTCACGACTGCATAGATCTCTGTGTTTCTGTAGCTTGAAAAACAATGAAGCTTCTTCACTGATGATATTTTTTGTGATGGCATCTAGTCGTGAGGTATTGTGTCTATCCTGACCGACCGGTGGTTTGGTGATAAAGGGCATTGGCAGATCTGTATCTGAGCTGATACTCCAATGTACATTTTCAAATACAGTAGAAAAGGCATACTATTTATCATACGTCTCTCATCATTCCAATTGCATTACTTTGAAACTCACCTATAAGAACTTTTCACCGTAGGAATTTATAGAATTTCTGTTGCCATTTTGGATTTGGGTTTATCCAATGCGGAGTTCCTTTATTACTCTTACTTTTGCTGTCTTTTTGCTGATGCGCTCTGATAGCCATATCCTGTCACTTTTAAGTAGTACTGTTTGGTTGAAAGGTTGCCTCCTTGATAGAAAATTATTTAAATTAGCTTAATATAGTTTCTATGCGTCTCAAATATATACTTTTGATGGAAAAGTAAGTCCCAGCCACTTTCATCGTGGTCTCATTCCCTTTTCCGCTCTGATTCGGCAAAATCTCGGGAAAATAGAAAGTCATTATCACGGTTGGGTCCCGAAGTCCTTCCGGCTAACGCCTGTGGCATTTTCACCATCATACTATTCAGCCCTGCTTTAACGTAGGCCTAACGATAGCCTTAGCGTTGAGAGCTAGGGAAGTCCAGCGCTAGCATCCAAGATTCCATCCAGTTGGCAGTGGCGTAGTCAGGGCTTCGCAAAAGGGCTAAGGAAGCTGTTCTCAACCTTTTCCTCGCAACGACACTCTTTCCAGACAGCGAGACGTTGGTGGCACCACTACATATCCGCGAACCTCCAATATAAATAATATAGTTGTGTATACAAAACCAATAATATAAGCCTGACCAGGACTTCTAAATTCATGCATGACAGGTTTATTTTGATCTGTTACCTGGAAAAAGCATCGTTTAAAAAAGTCGTCAAACTTTTTTTTCACTCCAACGCAATACCTGCGCCGGCCTTTGGTTGCCCTAAAAACCATGATGCAGCTGAAAATTTGAAGTGACCTCATGCAGTTCATTTGTAATGCTTAGACGGGTAGACGGGATATAAACTTCTTTTTTTAGTGCCACTAATAAGAAAGGTAGACATACGTATCTGGTAGTAAAGATTCCTCGTTATCTTTGTAGCAGCAACAATATTGATCTTGATATTCCTCCTTGGTAGATATAATGAATGTGCATGCCAGATTTACCCAATATGAACCAATTATGATTCAAATTGACTCATATTGCATATTCCTGGCGTTCACTTTTATTAAGGGAATATCTATCAAGTCAGAAGTGTCGAACTTTAGATGCAGTTTTTCATGAGGTTTCCTGCCCGCTTCGCATAGTACTTCTCGAATACACCAGTAGCATTGTAGACTTCTGGCCTTGTTGCACTACCTTGTTGAAATGCCAAAAATAAAATTTTTTCAACACCCACGGCGCCCTTGCCAGCTTCTCGCAGCACCCCTGTGTGCTGCGGCATACAGTTTGAGAACCGCTGGGCTAAGGGGAACAAAGGGGGCTAGAATTTCCTAACTTCTCCGGAGCGGGGGGGAGAGGGGGTTAGAGACGCATTTAGACCGGAGTTGAAGAGGGGGGGGTTAGAACCAAACGGCTGTACCGCAACTGGAGGGGCCACATCTAAACGAAATTTAGTCGAGCTAATGAGGTAGTGTCTATCGTCTCAAGGGAAAGGTTAGGGGGAAGGGATCAAACAGTTCGGCCAATAATTCTGCCCAGAGGCGTTTGGGTTGGTGAAAGGGCCACTCGTCATCTAGGTATCTACCCTGACGTATAGTAATGGATTTCTTGCGTAGTCTGAGTAGTTTCCGAGCCCATCTCTCTGTAGTAGGACTGGGGTCCTTTTGGATTCAAATGGGACTCATTGCCGCCAGCGTGACGTGCCGCAACTGTCTTGGAGAAGGAAGACCATGTGGAGAGGATCGACTGCGAGAGTCCTTGTTCCGGTGCACCAGCCGATGCCGCTTTACGCATTCTTTAGGACTCAAAAGAAGTCATGCATGAGATGTCAACTTTCACCTGATTTTTACTCGAGTTCCAAAACACCGTGAGCCAAATGAACGAAATGGATAACAATAGGGGTATGGAATCGGAGGTCCGGAAGCTTCCATTGTGCTATTACATTCACATCGCACGAGAATACACGATGCGAAAATGGTTAGTGACGCGACCTCCTCTGCCGATTGCTTTTTGAGTGGTAATCCTCCGCCCAACAGCAAATGTTATATTTTCGTGTGAGAGTGGGTGATGGCACTGGCTCTTTGTGATGCTGCAAGTCCTCTTGAAACTCAGTGGAACGTGTCCTTTATGACCAAGATTCGCACTGATCGCACAGTCGTGTTCCCTTCCGACAGCACGCTCGAGGTCTCCCACCTCATTTCTTCTTTCTTTTTGCCACAAATATTTTTCCGAGCATGATTCTTGGGGAATGGGAAACTCGACCATTTCTAGCGTTTTGATCCCTGTGAACGAGTGTTTTTTGTTTATGTCTCTTTAGATCACGATGTTACTGGCAGTGCCAATCAGGACGTACACGACGGTGGCGACGGAGCTCGACCTGCAGATCCCCTTCACCCTCGACCTCCCGACCTCCGCTGATCTCATCATCACTGGGCGATCCTTCTCCGGACTCCGCGATCGACTCAACATCTATGCACTTATTCAAGACTCCATCGACAAGTCTGTGTTACACGGTTCAAGAATAGATTTAGCCGATTTTCTTTGACAAGTAGTGCCATCAGGATAGCACAATCTGAATAGGAGATTTTCTAGACTCGTCCATATCGGAATTCCGTCGGCTTCGCTAAGGCAGGGGTCGGGAACCTATGGCTCACGAGCCGAAAAGTTTGGCTCGTTGAGTCGTGGCTGAAAATCATGTTGTTCCTCATTTTCCTCGGGTATCAAAGAATGCATATGTCTGTTGCCAACTTCAGGAAAAATTCTGTTCTGAAAATCTTTCGCTCACAAGCGCTTAGCTCATTCTTAATATGGTTCACATGGCCAAAAAAGATTCCCAACTCCTGCGCTAGGGCAATAAAAAATTTTTTGCGAAACTCGTCGAGAAGCTTCCAGTGGAGTCTTCATTCATGAGTTAAGCGCTATGGCAATATTTGGGGAATCCAATTCAATATTCACCCAGTGCAAGCACATTCATGATGAAGGGATTTTCATGCTTGTAATTGGATATGAAGCAGAGGGAAAGTATAAGCAAAATATTCGGTCATACTTCGATACAATTTGGACAATCGAATCTCTACGTGGATCCGAACATTATTGAGATAAATGAAGAGCGCATATTTTGGGCTTCTTACAGCACCGACTCTATTGGAGTTTCTCATCCCCGCAGGAAAGAGGATTTTGGTTCAAGTCAGATGCAACTGAGTCCGAAGAAAACAATGCAACAAGTCCCATCCAATTATTTTTTAAATTTCAAAGTCTCATACTAAATGGAGCATGGGCAGCATACATTTTGGGGGTATAAATTTTCATCATTTATCATATTGTTTCAGACGTCAGCTGCATAATAATTATGTAAGCATGGTGGCTTGATTAACCGCCAAAACTTGGAGTATGTCAGTGGTTCTCAAACTGCAGTCCCTGGATTTCTGGAACCGATTGCAAAGCTCATATAAGTCAACGTATCTAACGTAGGTCGCTGGACAGTTCATTTTTGTTCGAAATGGAAAAGAGGTACTATTCCTCATACGTTAAAATAACCATGTGCTACATGAGGCATTTTCTAATAAGAAGGCAAAAGCTTCGGAAGAGACCTAGAATGAAGTAAATTCGGGAGACGAGTGCCAGGAGATGGAGGTTTACATTTCCGTCTTCCAGTCCCTGCAACACGGCTGAGCACAAGTTGAACCCCCCCCCCATCCCCATAAAAACAACTAGCCGCCTGGTGGAGGACGCATTTCGTGAGCTCCACAAAAAAAATCGTCCTTGCCTCGGTTATCTTTGGGTTAGAATTCTCGAATTTGATGCTCGGAGACAGTCAAGTATTGCAAATGGGTAACAGACGTATAGATCATGGTGAAAAGGATGTCCCGTGTGATTCGCATGCGGACAATGGTGATGATGTTGAAGACCTCGCGGACAGTTTCTTTGAATTGAACACTGTAGCAAGGCTGTACAGGCGATACTGCAAGGAATACTACAAAAAGTCAATAAAATGGCATTTCCGAAGTAGTTCAGGAGAATCCAAATGGGTGGAAATGTTGATGGGGATGATGTTGAAGAACCCTGAAGTTTTCAAATTTCAGTAATTAAAAATAATGACGTTTTTGAGTTGCGGTCATTACTTATTGAACATTCCTCATATAAAGAAATACGTTATACGTTCCCCATGGAAGAATTGTGGACGACTGCCAAGTCGCAACCAGCAGTGGGGCCAAAGCAGAGATACAATGGAGCACTCACAAAATCTTTTCGTGTACCGAAAGTCCTAGCGAAAGGGTTTGGGATAAAAGGGGAAGGAAAGAGGATACAGGAGAAGCCTTCAGCCGTGAAAACGCAAGCGTATCCCGCCCGCAGCCCGACGATGGCAACCGACCGATCAGAAGAAACCTCAGGTTGCGTCACTCCCTTGGTAATGGCGTTTCTCATCCAGGCTTTAAAGAAATACAGTACCAAGTAAAGTTCGTGATTTCGATTGTCCATATTAAATAAGAGCCTCGTGTCAGGAGTTATCTGTGAATCCGGAGAGGGCCATCGCGAAATCGGAATGTGCATGACCATTCCACGGCTTGTTAAAATGAAAAATGCAAAATCCACTACCGAACCGAGGAGTGTGTGAACTCCGGTTGCAAAAAGAACGACCGAGTAACGGGCGAAGCAGTAAGTAAAGAGAATGCCGAAATGCATCTCTCTCCTAGTTAAAATCTCCCAAGTCCAAAAAAAGGTATTGTTCAAGGGAACAAAAAATACACATTTGAATTGAAATCTAGGTCGGTCGTGAAAAGACGAATTTGGTTAACGGTTGAGAAAGGCATCCTTGGGGGATGCCACCCTCGCAGACGACTTCAATGAAGCTCCTATTTCCTTGAGACTTGAACTGTCAGGCTTTCTTTATGATTAATGGAAAACCGATATGATTATTCGCCGAGAATTGTCTCCAAGGTACCTAGGCATCTATCATGCCTAGGCATCTATCACGCCTAGGCATGGCGGATGGCGACGACTGAGAGAGCTCCGACCGGTCGGTTGTGATTGTCGGGCTGGAGACGCTCCTGTGAGAACGTTTCTAACTTAGGAAAGGTCCTTGGTCTCATCGATTTTTTCGCCGGATATGCCTAGCTCCTAATGGGACGGCAAACTTTGAGAGTCTCTAGAATAAGCGGAATATGAAAATGTTCCGGGTTGCTGCACCCCGCTGGCTGAAGACAAAAACGAATGAGGGAGCTTTCCAATCCGTACAAGCATTTTTCTTTCTGCACCGCGTCAAGGTGAAAGTGGATAGTTTCATCCTCTGGGTGGATGTGCGGATGAATGTATATTTCAAGCAAATTACGAGTAACTTCGACAATGTGGTAGGGTTTCTTTACCACTGACATGAGAGTTTCGATGCAGTTCATCGGTTATACCGAAACTACTGATGAAGTCTATTTTGGTAGAACTCTTCCAAGTTCTGCAAACCTAGGGAATAATGTGGCGAAATTCCTCAAGGACGTAACTCTGAAGCAAATGGGCAAATGATAGAATCTCAATTAAAAACATTTAAAAGTGAAGCAACAGTAAAAGTTTAAAGCAAGACTCAGAGGCTGCGCGTGAAGGAGGGTGAAATGGCATAATTGGCTGGCTAATCGGCTGCATCGCGAGTGCCTCCGGAAAAATCCCCTCCATCAGACAGGCTGAGCGTGAGATTTCATTTCAGTCTGTCACGGTCACTCTCGTTGTCCTATGGTATGGGTATCGAAGCGTGAAACAAAAAAGCTCTCGTTTCGTCGGTTGAAGAATTGCAAACCGTCATTTTGGTTTTCTTTCGATTTCGTCCGGAAGGTTGGGATTCGACGGGAAATCCTGTGTGCTGAAAGCAATCTGTGAAATCGGAGATTTACCCCTCTTGCACGACGGACTCCTCGGCGAAATCCTCTCCCTCATCCTCAGGTATGACGATTTCTTCTTTCGACCCCTTCGACGAGTAGAAAAGCACGCACCAAGGAAGACGTGACCTTTTAGAGCGTCATATAACCTGGACTCCGGATACAACGAAGTAGAAGGCTACGGCTACCGAGATTACGTGGAAGCGGAAGAACGTGGACGGCTGACCGGAGGGGATTGCTCATCTGCCTTCCCACGATGCCCCTTCTCCCTCACCAGGATACTTCACTAGGGCCTCGGATTAAGCGATTGCATTGTGATCCCACCAGTTACCACCTATCATTTATTTATTTTATTTATTCCTGAAAATAATTTATTTGAGGTGTTGTGCGTCTCTTCGTTCCGTGATAATAAATGGAGTTACTGCGACTATGAAATGCACGGAGAAATTATGCTGACCTCTGAAGGTCCTCCATCAACTTTTTTCATCAGAATTTTTCACATTTTTGAAGTTTTTCCATGAGACTGCATGCTGACAGGAAGGTCTTTGTCTGTATACCGATTACATTAAGTTCGACCATTTCTGGGTTTTGCGTTTTTTGTGACTGAGAAACAACCAAAACCTCTTGTCTAAACGAACATCTTTTCGCTCCATTATTATTGCAGGAAAAATTCTAGATCATGCGATGCAGAAGTGAAAAACCTGAATTCCCGTAACGATCAGAAATGAATTAGCATTCCTCTAGCTCCTAATTGAAATACCCATTCATTGTCAATTCGTTCAGCTTCCGTGATTCCAGTCAGGGAAGAAACTAGTCAGTCTGGAAGAATCCTTTCCTTTTTTGAGCAAATCTTTACTCCTTGAAAAAATAAAACTGATACATGATGGATGATTCATTTATGGGCTTATATCCGGGATGAAAGAAGGCTTCCAGGAATTAATTCTGAGGCCAACCTCTGCTTCCCCTTTCTTCTGAAAATGTTCAAATCTTCCTTGCCTGTGCCTGGAGCATTTCTGCAGGCTCAGGGGAGATGGAGTATACTCTATTATCTTTGTGCAAATTTATTCAGGCATAATTTATTCACATTTTGTTACTAGAAGCCACTGAAAGACATCCTCCTCGAAGGCCTGCTTCCAGGCTGAGGTGAAGGAGATCTTTGCCTGCTTTTACACTCCTTCCCATTCAACTTTTCTTTCATTCCCCTTTTCCGTGCTTCCTAAGAGCCCAACCCTTTCATTTTTTTCAATCGGTATTTTGAAAAATTATTAACGAAATCCTCTCCATTGATATAGAGAAAATCTAGCACCAAGCGAAGGAGAAGCCACGATCGAGAGCATAGTGACCAATATTTTCTCTCAAATCAAAAGCATCTTTAGCATCCGAGGGAGTTGAGGTTCATACTCGTCCCAGAACCATTTGTGGGCCAACTTTATGTGTACGAACCTAGGAATATTTCTTCTGCAAGACTCCGATAAAATTCTTTCCTTCCCGTATTCTGATTTTTCTAAAATTAATCAATTCTCGCGCGGAATCGAATCAAAGACCCACTGTTAACGTGTGCCTTTAGGAACAAAGTATCGAAAGCTCGAAAATGATGAAGTGCAATAGTTCATGCTGAACTTTTGGTGATTGGTATGAGTCAATTTTTATTTCCTGTCTTTGTCCGCTTGACCAGCTCTCATTTTTACATTGCTGTCGGAGGATATTGTGTGGAAAACTTATATATTTTCACCTTACTGCTGAATATTTTGCTTGCTATTATTTTGGGACGACCGTTCGTGCGACTTGGGTGCCTCAGGCCGAGTGAGCTGGGGACTGAAGGTCAGGTCAACGAACTCACCTGGTCGCGCTACCATCCCTTTTCCCTCCCCCATCACTCGTCTGAATATCTTATCGATAGGTATGTAGACGATGCATATCCGGCTCCACGTCGAAACTAGCCCTAGGTCATTCCTTACACGGCTAGCAAAAAATGAATTCCAGGAACGAGCGTGCTTAAATCAGGAAGGCGGAACAGTCAAGGTCGTTTATTTGAAGGATCTTGTGGCGAGAGGCCGCAGGTGATTCCTAGAAAATTGAGCAGACGATTCACTCCGTCCGATCCCCTCCAGGGGCTTTTTCACACGGGCCTCGTTGCACGAACCCAAACAAAAGGGTTGAGGAGCACGAGACCACTAGCAAAAATCGCCTCGGGCGATGCCGTTCTACCCTGTATCGCAGGAGAGCCGTAGTGATTCATCCGAGAGGGGGAGGCATTGATCAAGCAGACACGAGGGGGATTTCGAATGATTTCCGAATGCAACCCGACCCTCAGGAGGAGTTAATTTTCGTCGTTCGTAATGGTCGTGTGTGAGAGCCCCGCATACGCACCACCTGTCACGCCCCTACACCCATCAGCATTCAACGGACGGAACTGACGTCATCTCCCCCCCTCTGACGGTAGCCACCATCCGGCAGGTAACCACTCTCTCCCCTCCCCTCCCCTTCTCATTGTTATTGTCTTCGTTTCCCTCCGCTCTCCATCGATACTCCATTTGTTTTAGTGGAAGTGTGGAAGATGGTGCGCGTGTCTCCTGGGATATTCGGCACCCAGAGATCCATCCGGTTCGACTCCGCATTGCAGAGTGTAGACGAAGAGCAGGAAGAGGAAGAAGAAGATGAAGAGGGGGAGGAAGAGTGGAAGTGGAATAATACGACGGGGGGATGGATCCACGTGGAGAGTTCGCAGGGAACGAGAAGTGCGTTTCGCGTTTCCCTCGATCTTCCGACCAGTGGATGCAGCCGCTTCGACGTGGGACCGGCCGTCACAGTTGGGGATCTCTGCCGCCTTCACGGATGGCCCTGTCTCTATCTCAAGGTCTGCGAGCTTCCATAATGACAAATAACGGCTTCTTGTTTACAATAATGCAACACGTGCGAACTAACGTTTTCGAGGTAATGGGGTTGAAAACAAAGCAACGCTTGCAGGAAGTCGGGTTAAGGCATTCCATGCGGTCATGTCCCAATACAAATAACGATTCGCACCACTCTGAAGAGATTTACGACTCGTTTCACGATTCAGGGCCAGAAAATTCGACTGTTAATGGTTTAGTTCATGGATGGATCTACAGATTTGGATTTAGCGGTTATGCTCCGGATGGAAGATTCTAATGTATTAGATTTTTACATATCTTTATTTGCAGCGCAGTAATTCAGTTTAAAATGTCACTATTTCCATCAAATTCTATAATGGAACTTTGTCGCCAAATATTGTCGCCAATATTGAACTCAATCAAATTCAATAATTGAGTTCAATATTTGGCGACATTGGATTATCGATACCGTTCTGAGACTCATAAGAAGCAATTTTCTTTTCTTTTTCGTTGGATAAAACGCTATTAAAATACATTTGAGATTCGAAAGGACATTCATCGAAAGCTTCCATTCAATTCAAGATTTGTGAAAACGTTTAACTGTCATCAACAATTTGATTTAAGATTCACAATTAAGAATTCAAAAAGTTACAATAGTCGATTTGAACTTGGAAAAGTGGCGATTCCTCACTGATCCTAAGAGCCATTGTTGCATTGATGGAAAATTGCGTGTGGAAGATGGAAAGGTGGTAGCAGTATTTAGCGGTACTTAATATTCGGGTTGGGGGAAATAAAGATCCGAATAATTTCGTTTTTCCTGTCCTACGAAGAAGGAGAAATGCTCTTAGCCTTTGACGAGACTCAGACAGCCATGTTGTGCGAAATGGAAGTCGATGGAGTCTCCTGGGATCTGATGGCTTTTCACAAAATCTCGTCTTTTCACCCCCGGTTTAGAGTCTCATCTTCCTTCGTCTTATCCTTGTTTCCTCGAATCGTGTTTCTTTCGCACGAAAAATTCGTGGGGCGACGAAGTGAAGGATTTCCTGGAAAGAAAGCTCAGGATGAAGAGAACGAGAGATCTCAGGTCTTCACAAGGCTTCGTCCCGAAAAAATTACAACTTTCGTTTCCACAATTTTTCCGCCTCGCAATACTACCGAATTTCAATGCTGAGTATGGATATAAGTTCGAATGAGTCTCCAGGAAGCATGACTGTGACAACGTCTAGATGCGGATAGGCTCTCGTGCACTTCAAGTCAAGTAGAGGTAGCGGTGAATGACGACGCATGCTATTATTATGGCTTGCAGGTACCTGAGTTCTTGGACAAAATCGTTCCCAGGTTGGTCCACATCGTCTCATGAAACCCTTTCAGGCTGGGAGGAAGGGGGCAAGGAGGGGTGGGCAGGGGGGAGGGGGTTGGAGGAGGCAGGGGGAGGGTCGTTATAAAGGAAATTACTTGCTTCAGCGAGCTAACATTGCAATGCAGATGGTTTTTTTCGTATTCAGTATGTATGACAGTTTCACGCACGTGGTATGATGGATTACACAATCTACACGTTCGAGCATATTCATGAATGTGAAGTGTACGGTCAGCATAAAGGCTGAAATTTTCACTCTTTAGTCTTTGATGGCACGATTGAATGCAGAGTGAATCTCAACTGAACCAAAGATGAGAAATCAGGTTGACGATTCAGTCAGAAGTGGGAGGAGGGAAACAAGGGTGGGGACCGGAAGGCAATGGGGGTAAGAGTAGAGACTAGGGAGCACTAGTCTTCACAAGCCTGTCGCCATCTCCATGAAAATGTCTTCAATAACCCATTGAACAATCGGGATTCTATTAATAATTTTTCATTTCATTTTCTCTTGAATATACAAGGAAGGTTAGATGATCGATTGCATTACTAATTGGTGCCCAGAAAGATATTTTGGGCCCAACGTGAACTATTCCGTCTAATTCGGTCTTATTGTCTTTCCTGATATCTTTCTACCTTTTACGATGTTATGTTATCCTTGCAGATAACATAACATGCCTACCGGTTGCCCTAGCCCATCGAGCACCGATCCGTCTCATTTTCAAGTATCTAGAAATTGCCTTGCATCTCTTTTTATGCTCGTTTTGGCTTGTTCCACTTAATTAAGGATTCTTCCCCCCCCCCCCCCCCATCGTTCATCTCAGCTCAAGTCCAGAATGAGAGACAAAATCGAGCTTGGGAAGCTTTTAGTTTAATCATGAAACGAGACATGGAATCTCACATTTAATTTATACGCTTCATAAAAGAAGTAAAATCTAGAAACGCGAAAAGTCTCCTTTCACGAAACCATTATGGCAAAATACAGGCAAAATATTCCAATTCATCGCTAAATTAGCGGATTTCATAGATGTCCAGGCAAAGGAGTGGCTCGAAAGGGATCCGAAAGGGATGGGGTCGAGATGGGACGGAGTCTAGGTGAGCCTCTCACGATCCCTCCGAGTTTCAGAGTTTCCAAATTCATTATTTTTTCCATCACGAATTCTTTTTCTTTAGAAAATGTTTAAATTTATTTATAATTTTGTAAATACTCAATAAATACTTCGTGAAAGTTCGAAGGAAAAAATTAAGGAATGGGCCTCGTTGACAGACGATCTGCCGATTGCATCAGGGGCGTCGTTCCTCTTCCGAAGAAAGGAGTTTCGCTAGAAGTGATCGGTTCGAGCGTGGCTCGGCTCGAAGTCGGCTATCCAGTCCTTTCTTGACAACAAAAAAAATTTGGCTGATCCCGACTAAGGAAGCGGCCTCGATTCGCCCAACCGTTAAATGTTCCATTGTGTATCATGAGGCGTTTTCTTTCGTTTTCGGAAGTTTGAATACACTCGAAAGCTTTTCGTCCGTGCTTTGTCGGTTGGCGGCAGAGTGGAAAGAAAGGAAATAATATCAAGCAGCTCATTTCCCCTCAAAATATCAGAATATCTTCGTTTCAGACGTCCGAAGGCGAAGGCTACAGAAAGGAGAGAATTTCCTCCACGAATCTTCGAATTTTCGCCGCAATTTACGTCTCCGAGAAAAATTGGCAGCAAGTAATTCGTCTGAAGAAAATTCATTTCGTACATGCTACGGACTCTAGTATAGACAAGTGGTCCCCAAACTTTTTGAGGTGAGGGTCTCACGAACACTTTGGTTCACCTTGAGTGGACCGCAAAAACAACGTCAGTCTACCTAGAGTGGGCCGCACTGAAAAAGATGCAAAATATCTGCATTATTAATCTGGCGGTTCAACTTCTGGATCAAGCTACTTTAACCCAGGAAGTCCCATTTTTACAACGTGCGGCAATCGGAAATTGCCTATTCCTGCCGCGTCTTTAGTAGTCACCGTAACAGCTACTGTTTGGAGTCAGGGCTCATTAAGTGCATCGGTTCTAGGTGATACTTTGTTACAGATTGTGTTTTCGATCGGTTTTCCTTTTTCCCTCTTTAATTTAACCATTTACTTGCGAGGTAAGACATTTTCCCTTGCAGTATAAGAATGCTCAAAATTTTAGGAAAGTTCAGCAGGTGCACACCTAAATACACAAGTATCTTAGGATCTAAACAATCACTAAGCTTGCTAGTTTTGCGCGAAAGGTTCCAAATTTGGAATAAAAAACTGTCGCGATTATTCATGAGTGTCTGTTATGGAATTAAAATCAATTAATCGTATATCGTAGTGGGCCGTATAAAAGCATGCAACTGGGTCGCACTTTGAATACCGAAGGTATAAACTATAGGCGATATAAGAACATAAATTTTCCTAGTCAAGGTCATGCTGTCGAATGAATGAAGTCAAGAAGGGGGGGGGGGGTGAAGGGGACCGGTTGTGGTCTACACCCTTCCTCATCCTCCGCTTAGATTTTGACCCTGAAAAAACGCCTACGTAATTGGAGTGCATGTTGCTTTAGGGCTTTCGGGTGCTTGTTTCTTCGGGGCTTTCACCACGATGAAGCGGGGGAAGCCAAAACTTTCGTCTCACAGCTGTATTACAGATGAGAGAAGTTCGCCGAGCGAAAAGACGCGATGGCGTTGGGAGAAGCTTGGTGCGTGTGCCCTGTCAGTTTTCCTACTCTTTATAATGAGATAGAAGATGGACTGGATGAGAACACATGCAATTCAGCCATCAATCTGTAAATAAATAAATAAATAAAAATTGAGTGGGACAGTAAAATTGGTGTTCGCGAGTTTACACACACAAACACACACAATCTCTCTCTCTCTCCCTCTCAAAAAACAAAAGCATCTCATCTTGATTTTTTTTCCTTTAAAAACGGAAGGGGAAGGAGGGATTATCCTCTCCTCATGATAAGAAAAAAGGTGCGCGGTTTTACTCAGAAAAGAGAGAGTATTTCGCGATTTTACTATGGGCACTCCAAACGTTTTAGCGTCGCATTTTTATTTTCCTATGGGCAAAAGCAATAAACTCCATATTTGCACACCCTCTCGGATACTGTCAATATCCACACAACATTGTATCCTTATCCATACGTTTTTATGTTGCACTCCTTTGTCCTTTGACTTCGTTTCTGAAGTTGAGGATTTGTCATTTGTTCTCGTTGCTCGACGAGGTTCATCCAGAGAGTTCATGATCCCCACATTCCCCAATCCTGAAAATAAAAATAGATATTTACTTTCTTCCAAGCTTCTGCCACTTATTGTCCACATTGTTCGATTAAAGAGTCACGACAAGTTACCCCCGCAAAGGTTCCTCGATGGCTTCGATCCAGCCACTTATTTTCTGGAGGAACATAAAAGTGGGAGTCCTTCGATTCTTCTTTTCTGGTAATTTCAGATTCAAAATTCATTAATCTTGGTCGTGGGGGGCGAATTTTCTGGTAGAAATTTCCTCACGACAGGCTGTAACGTTCGAGAAGTTGTTTAAAACTTGCTCGATGAGCCTACTGGTCAGGTGACGAAAAGTGTTGCGAAAATTCACATTATGCGAACCTTAATACCGGGATGGAACCGAGAAAGAAGGAATCGAGAGCTGGCTACTCACAAAGCTGGCAAAATAAAAATGAATCCTGCAACTATTTTGCCTACTTGGAATCAATTTTTTTGTTGTAAAAGTAAGAAATGCAGTCTCCCTTCTTAGCTGAAATTTTTGATGGAGAGACTCCGCGGAGGGGCCGTAGAAACGAGTCGTAGCTGACCTTTCCGCATGGTCTCGGACCTCAAACCCTATGATTCTCTGAGGCATCCGTAACCGCAAATACGCACGCACGTGACATTCGGATCACTGTGATCACGTGCCGTGCTCCGATTCCTCCCGGGATAATGGAGTTGCGATTCTACGTTTCTAGGTGAATGGAGTTCACTGGAGGAAGCTGGAGGAGGAGGAAAGGGCGTTGGAAGTCCAGGCCCGACATCTATCCCTTCTCGGTCACACTAACCCGATGAGGACCATCTACGAAGGATTGCGAGAGGAGACGGGACACATCATCGCCTTCACCTCCCGTGAGTCGAGTCTCTTTCCTTCCTCGCGCGGACGGGAATCTCGCTTCTTCCGTCGTCGTGGAGAAGAGGGAAAGAAGATATTATTACGGAGGGGAAGTGGGAGACGGACGACGGAAGGCATGAGAGGACGAAAGAAGCCAAGGAACGGCCGGGAATTGAACCCGGGCCTCCTGATTGCCGGTCAGGTGTGCTACCTCTATACCACCGAACCAGTCAGTCGAGNGAGAGGACGAAAGAAGCCAAGGAACGGCCGGGAATTGAACCCGGGCCTCCTGATTGCCGGTCAGGTGTGCTACCTCTATACCACCGAACCAGTCAGTCGAGCCTCGATGCCATCCTCATCCGTCACAATATGAACGTCGGTGGAAATTTTCGGGTTCCCTTTCCTAGTCCTTCCAGCATTCATGATGATAAATTGATCGGAGAAGCGAGTCGAGGTGTTTTCCTCATGAGCTCACATGTAAACCTTTATACGACCGGAAATGAGAATTCGCCCACGACTTTCGACGGGGCTCCTACCTCGCTTCAATTTTCTTTTTTATATTATATGGAGCCATTTAAAAGTCAAATATTTTGGCCACCGTGGAAGCGGAACGGCAAGACGTGCAATGGTGTGTCGACCGATCGAGACCATGTGTAAACCACTACCGGTATACGAGGTATGATGCCGCCACCGTCGCATCGCATCGCATCGGTCGTTAGAGCAAGTGTAAAGAGTATAGCCAAGTGTAAAGTTAGAACAAGTAGCTTCCGTTGGTACCAACGATGTTCCCAAACCGCACCAAGACTTTCCGCATCGCTAGGACTCCGTGGAGCCGTGCCGGAGCCCAAGATTTTCACGAATTTCGCGCAAGTCCGTCTGGCAAGCTGCACTTGAGTTACAACTCCCTGAATCCACGGTACATGATTTGCTTCACAGACTACAATTACTTGGATTTAGGGAGTTCACTTCGTGAAAATATATGGTGAATGAGTTTCCTCCTCCATGCTAAGCTTGCCAGGACATGTTTTTGGTCCCACACTTCCACTCTCTTCAAATTGTCTGTACCATCTTCGAATGGAGTCCTTGTGAAGAAGTTCCGTATCGTACACACGTCTAAATTTGCACTGGACACGAGTAACGGATTGAAAGTTTCACGAAATGCTTCAACTGCAATTATATATGAAAGGTGGAAATCGAAGGTCGGAAGCAATCTGCAAGCTGCTCCTTGCAAATGTCGCATTTGTCCTGGAGCCGTCTCAGTGGAGAATGACTTTTCGTACTTCTTATCTTGTGCTATTACGATTCTGATTGAATCTTAAATTACTGATTTACAAAACATTTTTGTCGGCTTATATTACTTTCCATTCGCCTGTAAAACGACGTGGAAAAAAAATTTGGTTCCCACATTGTTGGGAGGAGAAAACTTTTGCACAAAAACTGTATTTTTGAAAATGGAAAGCGATCAGAATCACTCATGAAAAGAGGAATTCATGACAGAGCAATCTTCATCTACGAGACCGCCTGCCGTCAGCGTTCTGCCAAGTTGAAGGCGGCAAAGCGAAGCATCTGGCGAGAAGTCAATTGCTTTTTCGCTGCGATTTTCAGCTTTCAGATGTTTTTTTTTTACGTTTGGAGTGGAGTGGGATTCTTCATCTCCGTGGTAGCTTTCCTCATTCCTCTGAGATGTCATTAGAAAATAAAAGAGCATCGGGACTCACTCGGTATCAAAAGGAGATATTATTTATAAAAAACTTGGACCTTTTATTGAGATCGTAAGGCGAGCAATAACCTCTCTAACCCCCCTCTGTGCCCCCTCTCACTCTCCCTACGTGTGCCGCTCTCTTTTCTATCATCTTCAACGCAGGGTGTGGATTTTTAACCCTTATCCGGGCAAGGGGGGTCCATTGGGCCACCCCAGGGGATATTTCATTTCCTTACTCTCCGCAATTTTTTCAAAATATTCTTAAAATTTGATATGGATTTCATAGACAGTCATCCATGAATTCAAAAACTAATTTTTAAAGTTTGGATTTGCTTTTATGGGAAAAATTCTAAAAATATTTTGACTTGCCCGTTTGTGCCACAAAAATACCTTGCCCGGATAAGTGTTAAATATGAGTGAATGAAGCACTTTATAGCGCCACAACACAAGAATTTGGTAAAATTTCAAGACGTCATTGCATCGTTAAAGCACTAAGAGGTTGTAGGGTTTCTCTCTTCCAGAATTCCCCACTTCTACGATAAGTTGGTGTTCTCATGGCAGGACAGAAAATGTTACGTGCTGACTGACTTTCCGCAGAGCCGGGAGCCGTGAGCGAAGTCCAATGGTCCCCGTCGAGGTTGGGGATGGGATTCCATACAGATAGTCTCTCTCCTTTTTCCTTTTTTAACGTCCGTCCCGTATCGCCAGACCTGCTCTCTCGGGGAGATTCGTTTTCTTCATCAGATCTTCCACTCGTGTTTGTTGGCGGCACACGGCCGAAATAGGGACGGCACCCTTTTCAATTGGGTGGTTTTCACCCCGTCTAATGGCTTGGCTGTTTACGGGCCACTTTTCGACTGCCCTGTACTTCGACTCGTCTTCGATTAAAAGAAGTACGTCCGAATGCATTAAGCAGAAGAGCGATTGTAGTTCATCGAGCGAGTAACTTGAATGTAAATTCGCACCCGAAAGTGTACGAAAATGCATCCATTCTTGAATTAAAGAGGACGAGGTTTTTATCCGACGGGGTGAGGCTATCGATAGAAAGCTGAGGAGAATCCATTCCTCGCTTCTAACCCCGCATGGACGAGACACGAACTTGCTCTCATCCCGTCCAACAGCATGAACGTGGCGCTCGGAAGGTCGCCGGGGATCTTCGCGACCGCAGCGCCACATCTTCTCTTCCGATTCGAAGGAACGACCGTCTCTCTCGGACTATAACTTGCCAAGACGCGGTGTTACTCGATCGCGGACCGAACCGCTGCGTTTCGCGTTCTCGCTTCGGCCGGTCGAACGACGTTGGATCGGGACTCGCGAACATGAACGATCCTCGGATCGATGACCCTCGCGGACCCGCAGTCCGGCTCCCTATCCTTCATGCTCTCCTGCGTTCTTCGTCTATGGGCGTAATGATTATTGCTATGATTATTGACACTAGCGAGTGTAACAACTACGTATGCTTCTGGATGATTAAAATCAAAACTAAAACTGGGAAAATTGGATTGGGCGACAATTGCGACACCGTTTTTTTTCCCCAACAAACCGAGAAAAGAAAAAACGTCTGACAACCTGATTTGGAGAGAGGGGAAACGGTGTCTCATTTGACGCAGACATGCCTGGAGGGGGAGGGGGAGTCGGAGGGGGAGGGGGAGGGGGAGGAAAGGAAGGGGGATTCCACAAGTAAGGAGTCATCGCGGAACTCATTCTCTCCCTTCCCTCTCACACTTCTAATATGCATTCAAGCCCCACTTATTTCACCAGAGCAATGTCATTTATTCTCTGAAAGATTCCCCCAAAAACATAAAGTCATTTTGACTCGCTTCTTTATACCAGAGCCACCATCCTTTTTCTTCATTGATCCCCTATAAACTAGGAATGGAAATGTAGTGAATGAAGCCTGAAAACGCTAATTCGTGATTCGTGGAGATGCCGAGGTATAAAGGAGCGCTAGGTGCATGCAAGGGTGAAATTACTCCAAAGTTATAATTACATTATCCTTTGTTTTTCAGCTGGCTAAGCTCTTGCGGAAAATTGTAGGGAATGCGAGGCAGTGGGATCCCAGTGAGATCCCAGCTGCAGCACCGAGGAGCAGGTGTTCCGCTTCTCGAAGGCCGATCGCGGAACCGCGATGCGGGATGCCGAGGAGGAAAGGTCGCAGGGAACAAGCCGCGATCCTTTGTCCTTAATCCCATCTCGTCGCGACGCTCGAGGCGTTTCTGTGCATTTCTGACAGAAGTCGCAGAGACGTCATCGAGAGACAGCTTTCACGTTTCCGCCACATTCTGCCTGCCTTCGCAAAAAATTTTTTGCTAGGATGGGATGCTTCTTGGAATATCCCTCGACGGACGAAGTTCTCCATTCGTATAAACTCTTCTACTTTTTTCGCTCGCAAGAGAGCAAAGAATGAAATCCTCGAGGGCATCCATCCGTCGCATCATGGCAGATTATTGTGGAAAGTCACTTGAATGGGACCCAGGCGTAACGTAAAAACGCGGGGAAACTTGGGTCCGGGCACGGACGCCACCTATCGTGTGTCTCTCGCAGGAGTCGTACCGCCTACTCCCACTAGATGTCAGTGGCCTCTTGGGACTGCGAGACTCGGCCCCAGCTGTATTTAATAATCATCCAATCGTGGTACTTCGTTCGTCGTATCGATAAAAAATTAGGATCGGCACGCTATCTCGGCTCCATCTGACCGCGAAATCGGTTCAAACTCAAGCTGTGAAGTATAATCCGACGTTTCCCAGCGATGGGCGATGCGATATCGGAGTTTCCGAACTGACGTTGGACATACGCTGCCTTGCCTACTTTTGCAAAATTCTGAAGACCTCTTCGGCACTAATAGATTGCATCGCGAGCGCCAAAGTACCCCAGTGACCCAAAGTACTTTCTTTCTTTTTTTCCTCGGCGATTCTTCGAGCCTGTGCCCATGGGACCTGAGATGCCCCGGATATGCCAGAGGCGGAGAGTGCGCTCAATTAGTACAACTTGGCCTGATTGTAGTCCTTCCCCCCCCCCCCCTCTTCCCTTCCCCCCACGTCGCGCTCTAGCTAACCTCCTCACTCAAAGCATGACGTAACATGTCGATCCAGGAAATAGATCGGTGGTTGCTTTCGGAAGAGAAAAGTGAAGTACACTTGACGTCATCTCGATCGCTCGATTTCCCAGCGAAAGGCTGGCCTTCTCTATCTGGACGAAGAGTAGGAATTTGGAATTAAAAATCGCAGGCACCGTCGGATCGGACGCGAACGCGGAGAAGAGGAAGAAAATATGAAAGGTCGACTCTCGTCTGCCGGTCGGCGGCGCATCGCTCGCGTTTACCGGGGAAACGGATCTTCGAAACGTGGCCTCGACGGCAATCGATCGAAGGAAAGAGGAATCCTGCGGCATGTTATTCTATCATCTGTACCGTATACGACCCGTCTGGTCGGGCGCCGATGAAGGCTGTCAGATGCATTCTTCTTTCGCGTCGGATAGAGCAGTCCTACAGCCAAGAGAGAGAGAGGGGGGGGGGGGAGAGAGAGGGAGTCTAGGTCTGGAAGGGCCGTTTTCTTCTTGGGGCTTCGTCCGACGGACCCTCACTCGGCTGCTGCGACTTGCCGCACAGCTTTCGTCGTTTCCTCCGCATTCCTCTCCGAATTCCCGAAAAACAAATCAATGGCAATTAAGAGAGGACGCAAAGGGCGGCGAGAGAGACTGCGTCGCACGAAGACGACAATCGATGGCGACGAGGTCGAGATGCACGAATGCATTCTCGCCGCGACGAGAGATGCTCCTTCGCCTCCGCCAAGGATGCTCTCGTTCGCGCTGCGTTTTCCCTCGACGATCCGGTCGCCGTTTTCGCGGAGAGCTCGGCCGATCGCGATCTCGTTCGGTGCGCGTCGACGGGAGATGCGGCCGTGGGAAAGGCGTTTTTCTCTCGTCTCGTCTCGCGAGTCGCTTCGACCTGCGGTCGTCGGTAGACTTCGCAGAGACCAGGGAACGAAAAAGAGAGGAAGAGGAATGGAATCCTCGTACGGTGACGAGTTTCCGAGGTGTCCGACGAACCCCGGAGGCTCCCAGTCCCGAGGAGCCTGGCCCCTAAAGGTACCGATGTTCTTCGATGTCGGACCTCTCGCACATTTATTCCCGATTTCCCGAGAGGATTCCCGAGGATTTTCCTCCTTTGCTTTCCTCTCGTTCGCTTTCCCTTTCTTCTCGTGAGGATCGTGTGCCGACCTTGTGCCGGCCCTGTGCCGGCCTTGCCTCCCCCATGCGCCCGATTGCGCAAACCCGCCTTCTCGTTTGGATGGGATTCGAGGCCCACGTGTGCACAGCTGGGCACAGCCAGGCACAGTCCACGTCGTCCCCGGTTCCCCGAATGGGCACGCGTCAAACGATGAGGACGTTAAAGCGAACGCCAAACGGCACACGGTTTCGTCGTATCGTGCGGGAGAGGAAATGCCGCCATCCGTCACGAGTTATCGCTCCTGTGACGTAAACGGAAACGTCGCTTCTCGCGAGATCGCTTTCTAGAAATAAAAAAAGATCGCGATCGGTCCGACGGGAAATGCACTCGTTGCATGCGGGAGAAGAGAAGAGCCTTCGAGAGATCGGGAGATGCTTCCACTCGATCCAGACGGCTTTCCCGTTTTCTTCCGGATGGATGAATCGGGAAAGACCCGGTTGCTTTTCCTTGCTTCCGACTATGAGGCTCATCCGCAGCTGACTTGCGAAACGATGGTCGTGCACACGGTCACGCCACGGTTTGCTTCCGTACGACTCGCTTCCGCAGGGCCCGGCCGGATCCGTTTTCACGACTGGAACTCTCTCGTTTTTTGTTCTGTTATATACAGTATATATATTATTATTATTATTATTTTTTTTTTGAGGAGGGGGTTGCTCGCACATGGGTGGGTGGGGTGGAGCATTTCACGAGGGTCGTCGTAAGGGACCGCGCTTGCTTCTTTCGGCCACCGTTGAAAAAACGCCGGAAAATTATCGTATCGAAAAGAGATCTAAACATTTTCTCTAGGTCTTTGTTCTTCTAAGTTCCTTAAATGCCGAACGATCGAACGCTCATGGCAGCGGGAAAATCCCCAGGTCTCATCGACCATAAATGATGGCGAAAAATACATTATGATGCGTTTAAATGTTACTCCTCGATACGACATCGCCCGCCACGTCGACTCGTCCTCGTGAATCTCTGCCTTCCTTTGCGGAGAATCCGACGGAAAGCGGAAACGAAGATGTCGTCGAAAACGACACGGACTAAAAATGGAAAACGCTCGCCTCTCTCTTACGGCTCGTGCCATGCGAATCGCCGTCGAGACGAAGTCACGCGAAACGTGTCGTTACCGACGAGCCACGAACCGAGGCTTTGCAGAAACGCATTTGACTCCGAGGCTCATCCTTCACGGCTCCGCCCCGTCGAGAATCCCCGCGTTTCCCTCCACGCCGATTTGGGGCGTCGAAAGCCGAAGGAGGTCACAAAGAGAACGGTTCGAGCAAATGCATTTCGCGAAGGGAATGGAAATGAGGATCCTATGGGGATTCCACGAGGATCCATCGGGATCCATCTCCTTCCATCATGACGCGTTCCGCCGGAGAGAGTAAGGCGTGAAAGGTCACGCAACCCGGCGTGAAAACCCGGCGTCCATAATCTCGTTCTCCTTCCGCCTCGTCATAATCCACCCCCCCCCCCCAACCCCTTCGTTCCCCCTCTTTCCTTTTCCACGATCCATCTTAATGCTCTTGTCACTTCCCGATCCGCACGATGCCGATGTTCTCTTTCCAGTTCTTTTTTTTTCGCTTCCGATGGCGTCGCATGGTTTTCGCCTCCGTGGATGATCATTTTTAAGGAAAGAGAGAAGCAGTTACGGATGGATTCCAATTATGGACATTTAAAACTAAATCCATCAGTTGAGTTGTCGATAAATAATGTTAAAAGTTGCGTTGAAGGTGAACCCTTTGGAAGAACTTGATGAAAATGACCCTGGACATTTTTAAGATTCCCGCAATTGCTTGATTTTATGCTATCGGGGTAGTGTGACTTAGGTGAACTTGAGCATGTTAACGGTGTTTAGCGTGACACGTGACAAGTTCCATGAATGGAGAGACCACAATTTCCCGATTGCAACAGAAACTTATTCTGGAAGAAGCGTACACGCTGATACGAATTCCAGCGATAACAAAGAAGAAATGAAAATATTCTCCCTTCTGCATGCCCATATTTCCCCATCTGTTCGGGATAAAACGGGCAGTCGAGAGTTTAAAACGAGCATAATAGTAAAAACACCGTGGTTTGCAACGCAAGGGAGTTTCTGAGAGTTTCACGAAACAGACCGACAGAAAACTACGCATTCGAGTTCCCCACGCCTAAAAGAAAAAAAAATTATCTTAGGCGATTCGCAATCCCGGCAAATTAAGTGCCGGCATGCCGAGCATCCGGCATGATTGTCACGGAACCGTGTGAAACAGGTCGACCGTCTTTTCTGTCTCACATATGTCCATCGGAGTGCTCGTTGAATTCCTTGGCGTCTGAAACACGAATCACCAGTCCTTATCGGAGTGCTGATTCACCCCGACGGGAGGTGCTCATATGACCCCAAATGGCACCGTCAAACTCGGATTCTATTTCGCGTGATGGTTCGGATAATCAAAAGTCGCGCAACTCTCTTGCCGATCCATCGAGCACTTAAATATCGATTCCTCGGAAATATTGCAACGACGAAAAAAGGAAAACCGTGCTATTTTAAATGCTGCCAACAGAAACACATCTCGGAACACGAAACACTACACGAGGAACATCAGGAACTAATGATATATTTCGTGCGTCTCTCTCGACAGGAGTAATGCGAGGGAACACGAAGAGATAGATACCCTTATTCCCTACAAACTCATTCCCTCCAGTTGCTCTATGCATTAATTGAGGAGGAGTGTGATTTTTTGAAAGAAAGTAAGATTTATGCCAACATAAGTAGCAAGATTAGGAGAAATTCCACTTCTGCAACGCGTAATACGTTTTTTAGGGAAAATGGTGAAGAAAACGGTCATTTTTCGTCCAATTTGTCGTCTAGATTCTCAGAGGGATAGCAATACACTCGTATGGGAAACCGCGTCGCAAAAGAAGCGGTGTTGAAGCGCAAGACTAACGCTGTTTGCGAGGATTTCCCCCGGCAGGTGCCGATTCGATGCTGCAGCACCGATTTCATGGAAAGTGGAACTGCATGTATCTGTCAAATTAAGGGGAGAATATCGAATTGGGTTCGCAGTATACGAAGTACAGATAAATATTTGTTTTTCCTTCTGAAAGAAAAACGGGAAACGAAACGATCTATGTCAAAAGCGTATTTGCACGAAACCCCAACCTCGAGTTCGCATGGGTTCCGTCGTTCTTCGCACAATAGAATTGTTGGCACTGATTGGCTCTTAATCGATTGAGATGAGACGAGGGGAAAGGCGAAGGTCAAATTCATTTTACTTGGCTCGCCCCCTTGTACAAGTTTTAATTTTCGGGTTTAGTTGGCGATTATTGCTGTTTTTGTGCAAAATTATCACAAGGATATCAAACCATTGAAAAAGTAATTTAGTGTGAAAAATAACCGACGAGGAAAGCCTTTCTTCCATTTATTTTCTTTGCGAAGGAGGAAGAATAAGCAAGTAGGCTCTTTCCGTGATTTCACAGTCCCTCTGCTCCCTATAATTGGCCTCAAGAGAAATGAAGGCATCTCATTCCTCTAAATAAATAAATAAATACAATTTTATTGCGAAAAAAGCTCTTTTTCCCCAAAAAATCATTCCATAAATCAATTTTTATGAGTTCCTTTAACTTCCCTCAGAGGAAATTCAAGTGGATACTATCTAATAATCCACACCAAGGAAAATATGAGCTTTTGGCTTTAATCTCTTTTTGGAAAGGAGCGCGGAAGATTCTGAAGAAGAGCTTCACCTTTTCAACTTTTCTTGCTCTTCTCGACGACAAACCTTTGAAAACAAAGGAGGACACATCTACTACATGAGATGTTTGGTTCTCATATGATGATATTCATCCCTCAACATTCGAAGTGAATTACTGCTATAAATAACTATGAACGTTTCGAATGGTTGGTTCAAATGATTGCACAATCATTTGGTTCCACGCAGTATGGATAATTTGTTCGGTGAAATTGGTCTCCGAAAGATCGGGTACTTCGTAGTTCGTGTACATGTACCCAATATGCGCTATACTTTTTCAATTCGTCGCTACCGAGGTCATTTATGTTTTCTTCCTCCAAGGGGAAGGGGGTGGGGGGCTGGGGGAGGAATGGGGGATAGAAAGCAATAATTTACACTGCCTTTATCTCACATATCCACAAGGTTTCCAAAATGATCAGGAAGCCCAATTCCGAATCCCCCTTGCCTGAAGTTGGCCTCATTGCTTCAGAAATGGGATCCTCCTAAGTCCAGTGCTCTCAGATCATGCGGAATGGACCTGGCTTAATTTTGATGATGAATCTGTGCATTCCGAATGTCCAGGTGATCCAGAAACGGGTTCGAAGGACTTCGTGTGCGGAGTGGTGGGACTCCTCCGAGGCCTGGCCTTCCCCAAGTGGAAACCCCGGTTCTGCCTGGCCTTCCGCAACTTCCTCTCCATCCACTCAGGTAGAATCTACTTTTCACTCTGAGATACTCCGTGTGGTCCTCGCTCGGTAACTGAAGATTCGTCGGAATAGAGGTGTGGGATCAGACGCCGGCCGAGGTGGAAGACGTCGTCGAGGTGGCGCCCTTGCGAGGCTGCAATTTCCCCCTAAAGATCACCTACGTCCTTCCCTCGAGATCGAACGCGAGGTCGAAGGTCTTTCTCGGATTCCAGACGAAAGACGAACGGACCGCTTGGTACAACGCTTTGAACCAGGTCAGCGAGTTCTGCATTCTTTTTTTTTTCAGGCGCAGCCTTTTCTCGCTTCTAAACCCGTTTTTCGTAAACTCCGAGCGCAGACATTCTACGATTTTATTATTATCCGCGATGAGCAAATTGATGGGATACGACTAGAAGAGATCTTTCCTCGACAGATCGTTACCGATCGGCAGCGGGACAACTCGCACGGATTCTTTTCCGCTCGTGCACGGAAAGATACACCTACGTTAGCCACACCCATGTTTCCCCTTTTGCACCCTCGATGCCGTTACGCGGAAGGAAGCACATCCTAAGAAGGACGCATTGCAGCTCCCTCCGGCGAAAACAGTTCCAGGGTACTTAGTCAACGACGAAAAGAAAGAGCTGCAAACGAGAGTATGAGACGGGACTCCTTACTGTTGTGCATCCTCGCATCTTTAAGCCTTTCTAGCTCAGATAGCCTGGGGCATTTATAGGAGCAGGCCTTCATCTCGCGTCCACGATGCAACTCGCCTTTCATCTCGACTCGTTTCGAGGAAACAACGCTCGGGAATCGAGAGACTTTGGGTTTGGTCCGGTGAGCACGAAATCGGTGGAACTCCGACAGGTGTTATCAAATGGACTGCTCGGAAAATTAACTCAATTAATCCGATTTCTCAAAGGAACTCATTATGGAATGAGATTAGTTCAAGTGAAACTGATCTCACGCATTGCACTAATTACTTATAATGCTAATTACACCATTTACTTACGCCTATCTTTGTGCTCTTTCGTGCATTTTATTCTAACTTCGTCATGGAGTTCCGTCTCACGTTTTATTGGTTCGCTCAGATGCCTAGAATTCCAACTGGAATAAATGAACCACCAAGGCCTATATGACAGTAAGGTTTTTAAAATTTGTTAATAACTGCACTTCTATAGCAATTGTTCAATAGTGAATTTTTAAAAATATTTCTTTCGCCTCACTTCTCTCCCTCATTTCTTCAATCTCTTTCATATTTCTTTATACTCTTTCGCAACAAGGAAGTAAAGTCGCATAGAATCGTTTCTAAAGAAGGTTCCTTTCCATAAGGACCATGAATACGTTATCATCTCGATATCTCCCTGCGAATATTGAATCGCGGGCATTTTAGTGCAAATGATAGTGACCCAGAACGTTGATAATGTACGCACAAAGAAGGGCATCCTTTGTTTCGCCGACCAATGGATGTCTTCCTAGTAAGTAAAAAAAAAATAAAGAAATGGAGTTGAGGCAGTTGATATCGGATTCATAAATCGGGGATCCGGCGTCACGGCTTCTTCACATCGCAGTGGCCCACGCCTAGAGAACGTACTGTACTCTGCCCGTCCGAGTGGCACATCATACATGCTTGGCTGGTCTACGGTGACACCGTCTTCCATACGCGCATAGTGTATAGTGCATAGTGCATACCACCCTCTGTCGGATCTCTTTTTTCTCCGCATAATCATGTCGGGCGGTCGTGTGTCCTTTCGTGCCGTGAAGTAACGGTTCCTCGTCCTTTATCATATATGATCGGAGACGATCGACCTCAGGTTACATATCGGTCCCGCCGCAGATATTTGAGAAAGGTCGGTATCCGAGACACAAAATTAAAGATCGATGCGAGAACGAGTTTCGGGAATGTCATGGAATTCCGGATGTTTCAGGGCGTTCAGAGATCCCCAGAAGCCGTGGACCTGAGTGGACATGGATTGGATTGTTTACCTGAAGGACTGTTCCAATGCCCCAAACTTACGTCCCTTGACCTCTCCAGGAACTGCCTCAAGGTGAGCATGAACTGTATATTGTCAATAGAGTCCTGCCATCCACGTAGAAGAAAATAAGGCCGATATTCGCGAATACTTCATCAGTCAACCTCTCTTATCTTGTGGTGGATGGAATTTGGAAGTAGTTCTTCTAGTGGCTATTGGCTTAGATATAAAAAAAAGTTTATCCGGCCCTCTCTCTATCGTGCGACGGAATCCCGTAGAATGCGTCTGCCACTTGAGATCTCTATCGTACCCGTTGAACTGAGACGGAAGTAAAGAGCTTCCTTTCCCCCCAGCGCGTTATGCAGGACATGAAGCGGGAGGACGATGACGAAGCCTTGCAGTAGGGATGAAAGAGACGAGAGATGATAATGTACCTTCCGGTATATATGCAGGGCGCTGATGAGATTTCCCTTCTGATTAATCCCGTCTCTAATGAGGGTTCCAGATGAACTCCATCCTTCATTTCCTATTCCGAGTTTACGCACTCCACTCCCTCCCACGCTAATTGATCCATGTTCTCCCCTGTTTTTCCTCGCATCCTCGGTCAATCATAAAGGGGATCCAGTTATAGGTGAATTACTTCTTTCTTTTTTGGTCATGGATACGGACAAAGTACAGCGATTACTGTCGCCATGGAATACAACGGCCACGAAAGAACATCCGTAATGCGATCGAACCACGCATGCATTAAGGTTGGGCTCTTCTGTTTTCGTTCTTCCGAGGTCGTAAAGAAAAAAAGGATCTTAAAAAGTCTCGTATCGGATGATGCAAGTTTGAATGTACGACCAGGATCCGCCTCGAGGGAGTGGATTTCCGGGGAGAGCCTTGGGAGACCTGCAGCAGTTGCAACGGCTTCGAACGCTCTCGTTGAGCGGGAATGCATTGGAGGGATTCCCCGAATCTCTCTCTTCTCTCCATCGGCTGGCTGCCCTGGACCTCAGCTTCAACCGCATCAGGTCCCTTCCCGAGGACGTGGGGAAACTCATCAGGTCTGTCTTCTGCTCTCCGACTCCGAAACGTAACGCCTGGTTTCATCGGGTGTCTGATTAGGCAACTCGAGAAAAAGAAGGGACGGAAAGCAGCGAAGGCGGACATTGAACTTCCTACGCGGGACAAAGAGATTTTCCACGCACGATTGTGTAAAGTTGGAACCGCGGTACCGAGGATCCGGTACCGCGCTATTTAGTAGGCTCTCTGAGCCAGGCAAATGTGAAGGGGAGTGGGGAGGGGGGGGGGGGGGGGGGGGGGGGGGCGGGGGGGGGGGGGNGGGGGGGGGGGGGGGGGGGGGGGGGGGGGGTTGGCTGCCAAGACAAGTCAGAGTTCCAGATTCATTGATTTTATCGATACCTTCGGTATCACTGTGCGCGATGACTGAGCTTCGCTACCAGAATCGAGACTTCAAATTACCGGTACAGCAGCTTTTCGGTTTTACCCAAGTACCGCACAACTCTATTTCTACGACATTCTCCATGCTGCACAAACGAACACTCTTTTAACTAGAACCTTTACCCTTAAAGGGTATGCAATAGCCCAATGCATTTACCTCTAAGCTCCACAGTTTGGAACGGAGGAGTCTCCCGGTCTAACGAAAACATAATTTCATTGCTGATTCTGTTTTACATTGACGTTATTAAATTTAGTCCGTAAAGAAAAGGCAAACATTACGTAACTGCAACCTCAGGAGCAATGTCTGAGCTAAAATTAAATTGGCCTTACTTCCTTCACTGTCTACGTGCCTCAGTAATGGAAGCTCTCTAATTGGACCATGCCTTGTTCAGCTTGTTATGAACCGGATGTAATGTAATCTTTTACTCTTCTGCCGAAACAAAACATGATAAGAACTTGGAATCACGAGATTCTCTTTACGGCTTTGACAAACAAATTCTCCGGCAAAAAGAGGCGAAACTGGCCCCTTACGAAAAATCCCCCTGTAGTCCACTGGGGGACTATCCAAATCCTCCGGGGGATCCGCATGTGGACTGACAGTTAGCCATGTGGAATAGTGTGGACTTAATGTGGACTGTTGTGGACTGATGTGGACAAGTCCACAGGGAGACTAATGTGGACATAAGTGTGGACTCTATGTGGATCCTCTTAATCCACATGTGGATTCATTCAAATCCTCCGGTGGACTTAGGGTAGTCCACATGTGTGGATTTTTCGTAAGGGGCGTTTAGCGAGACCTTCTTCTTGTCCTTGAAATCCTCGTGAATCGAAGGAAGACTCCCTGGAAGAGTTGAGCGGAGCGTGTCGAGACTTATGGGGACTTCCAGGTAATAGATTTCGTTAACGAGATGCGTCGTTAACACCGACCGCATGAGGACTCGCCCACATCGCAAAGTTTTCTCCCATCGCCAATCAAAGAATATTGCGAAAGGAGTTCTTGAAAGCAAACTTTCGAAGGCGTCCTCGCCGAGAAAGTTTTCTTTTCGAGTCGGCTTGCAAATAAAAGTTGGAGAGAATTTCCTGGTGTGGACAAGGTCCCACTCCAATTCGCATCGAAAGAGGAAATAGTCTGAATTAGATTATCTGAAATCTTCATCTCTTTTCACGCAGTATAATTATTTTATGACGATTGATTCTTCCAATCATCAATTCTCAATCGCTGATTTTCGTTCGTTAATTTTTAATTTTTTGCATTCTAAATACGTTCGAGCAGCTTGCAGGAGCTGAACTTGCAGAGCAATCAGTTGGAAACCCTGCCAGCGGGATTGTCGGCTTTGAGCAACCTCAAGAGGCTTTGCCTCAACTGGAACAGATTCAAGGAATTCCCCGACGTTCTTCAGCATCTCAAATCCCTGGAAAAACTGGTAAAATTTGAAAAGAAAACATTGGACTTCTGGTAATTACACGACACAGAGACATGTCCTTGCCCACCCGCAGGATCTTGAGGGCAACGAACTCGAGACCATTTTGGATTTCCCGAGTCTGGAGAGCCTCAAGTGGTTGAACGCGTCTTTGAACGACCTCAAAGGACATCTCGTCCTCACTCAGTTTTCGGTATGCGAGCTTCCCTTCTCAAATTTTCGTTTTTGAGGGAAATCGGGATCGACACGAGAAAATATCTGACAGAGCCTGAGTTACTGCGATGTGAGTCGAAATAACCTTGAACGATTGGACCTGAGCCAACTGACTACGTTGAGGACGTTAGTCTGCGACCACAATGCCCTTCAGGAACTTCTGCTGAATGGACTCGCCTTGGAGTGCCTCCTCGCCTCTCACAATGGTAAGCATAGAATATTCTTTAGAAAATGTTCCGTTCTTTGCCTGGAACGAGCCCTGGGTACTTGCCTTTGGAGGCCAGAATCGGTGAAAAGTTTCTCACATCCGCTGATACTGCCATCCATGGCATCCAGCCTGTCCATGGCTGTCAATGTTCCGTGGGTTCTCTGAAAAATCCAGCGATCACACGGCAATTCGTATCGTGCGGGATCGTTAGGGAACCTTGAACCTTCACCGATCCCATGCCCTCTTTTCTTCGCAGAGATTTCAAATCGATACCAAACCGGGGCTTTTTCCAGCAAGGCTGCTGATTTTTTTTTTCATCGTGTACCCGTATGCATTCAGCCGTCTCTTCACACTGGCTCTACCTTGTTTATTGTGCAGGACTTCGGTGCGTCTCCATTTTGGGACCCTGCGGAGTGCTGCGGGAACTCGATTTGTCCCGGTAAGTTCATCTCGAGGCCTTTCTCTTGCATATAATGGATAGGAGTTCGAGTCATTAGCATACAAAGAACCCCGGGAGCCTTTGATCATCGGGCTGGAAGACCGAAATAAGCCCTAGGAACCTCATTAGCCTATTGTGTCCCTTGACTTTACTTTACTTCACCTCCATCCATTATCACCCTTCCATCCCCTTTCATAAGTCATACGTATTGAATACACATTGGTATACGCGAGCCTTATTATGGTCCCCAGAGAGTTCCAGGGAAGAAATCAATGGGGTCTTTCATGCCACGGCTTTTCTTCCAAGGTCAATTCTTAGTTCGAAAACATAGTCCCCTGTTATCGTTCTTCTTGATCACTATCGTCGTGTCTATCGCATTCTTCATAATCTTTCTATTGTCTGGCACCTATCATTTGGTATTGGAAAAACAATTAAAATTATATCGGCACTTCAAATGAAAATTTCAAGACAAATGTATTTTGGACAGAAATGTACGTCTATACGACATTCTATACGCCTGCACTTAAAGTACACTTGGCTCATAACTAACCTTTTAAAAGTTGTAATGTTTTTATTCGATAGCAGAAGCGATACCTCATTATTGGAAGTTTAAAATAAGTTGAAATGGAGTTCGGCAAAAAAGCGAAGCAAAAGGCTGTTGACCTCAGTCAGATGATGACTTCCTTGTTTCTGCCATGGGAGTCACTTTAATAATATATAATGAAAGAAGTCTGCTGGAACTCTCAGATGAGCTAAAGGAAATTAGTGCAGCTCAAATAATTCTTGAGCTACCTTGTATTCTTATATTGCAAGGGCCTCATAGAGGTCAGCATGTTATGAATCCATATCTCGGAAACCAATAGTATCGAAGCAGAACGAATCGCAGAGATTCGTTTCTCAGTAAGGTGCATGCAAAATTTCATCCATATCTGTGGAACGATCATACACAACTTCTCCCAGTACGAGGACTATTTGCCAATTTTATTTTGCATTCGGCTGAGCTTCGTTGCATAGGCTGGAAGTAACTTTATCGAGAGTAACTTCATGTTTGTTGCATAACGACCGATTCTGTTGCCTTCGCCAGTGAAGTAACTAAAAAAGAACCTCACCCGTGTCTCTTAGAGTGAAATGAGATTTATTGTTCACTTGCCGACCGCGAGGCAATGCTGTACTGCATCAATCGGAACTTATGCGGGAATTCCAGCGCCGTCTTCATTCTCCTCGATTCATCGCTCACGTTGCATTACGCGTCTCTCTCACGGAAAAGGAACAGGTTGGGCTCCGTGCCAGCGTGCCTGGGGACGGCAGGGAACCTGGAGGTGCTCGACATCAGCTGGAACTCCATCAAATGGTTGGGATTGACAGACAAACCGTTCTGGAACGGGAGACATCTCCGTTCCCTCGCCCTTCATCACAACGGGCTGGAGGCGCTTCCAGAATTCCACTCCGATAGTGGGCTCCGGGAAGTGGACTTCCATTCCAATCGTGTTCGCACCATCCCTCAGTCTCTCTTCAAGTTACCCAAGTCAGTACATCCGCACCGTACCAAACCTCGTCACGGCATTCATATTTTTGCAGTTGACGTTTTCTACTTTGAAATGTAGCCTTTGGAGGATAAACGGGAGCAGTAACGGGATCGTGAACATCGAAGTGTCTCCAGACCAGGTTCCGTGTCTGATGGACTTGAGACTGACGGGAAATGCCCTCAACGGACCTTCCCTCGCCCCCCTCACCCACCTCATGCACCTGAAATCCCTTCACATCGCCTACAACGAAATCCAACGCATCCCAGACGAGTCGGTTTCGCATTCATCTCTCCTTCTCCTCGACTCTGATGAGGCTTTTCACGTCTCGCTCGTTTACGGTTGCAGCATGATGAAGAGCCTGGTTTGCCTGGAGGAAATTGTGGGATCGGGGAACGGCCTGGATCGTCTTCCAGGGAGTCTTTCCACCCTCCCTTCCCTTCGGGCCGTCGTCGCTCACTCCAATCGTATAACGAATCTTCCCGATCTCTTGTCTGCCTGCAACATGGAGGTGAGGCTTCCTCTCACTTTTACGAGACCGTTTCCATTTTTCGAATTTGGGCATTGCCGACTTGGAAAGGCGTGGAAATGTTTACTTGGAAGGGATACGCCGAACGAGATTTGGATAACGAGGCTTTGATGCGATTGCAGGTTTTAGATGTGTCTTTCAACGCTTTGGCGGACGTGAGGTTCCCAACATCCGTCTCTTCGTCGATGAGGATGCTGGACCTCAGTTGCAACCCTCAGGTTGCCTTCGACACCCGCAGCCTCAAGACTTGCTGGTATGCTTTCTTGAATTTTATTAACGAATCCCTGCTTTCCATCCATAATCTTGCTTTTCGGGCCACGTCTGCTCCATTGTGAAGGCGTTTTCCCAATCCCATGTACGCATAAGCATACGATATTTCTCCTTAACCCAGATATGCCTGACGTTCTATATGTAGGACGTTGTGCAAAGATGCGCCTCCATAAAGAATGCCAGGCATATCTGGGTTAAGGAGAAATATAATATGCTTATCGTTCCTTTTCGCTGAAATCAAAAGTAAATTTTTCAGTTACGTTATTTTACTCTCCTTCCAATTATAAAAAAAATATTACGAGAACACCCTTCGAACGAGTTCCCTTGAAAATTAAGACCATTTTTATTTATGATCCCTTCTAGCGGTTTATTAGCGTATAGAGCAGAGGAATGGGAACACCATCCATTTGATCGTCAAAACGAGAGCACAGCTGCTCCAGCTCTCATTCAGTGCTCTCACCAGACTTCCTCGAGATATCATTTCTGTCTTCTCAGCAATGGGAATTCTTCGATAGGCCAAAATTCCCTGCGCTTTGCACAGTCGTTTTCCTCATTTTTTTCTCATTTATCCTCCTTTTTTCTCATTTATCCTCCTTTTTTGCTCATTTACCCTCCTTTTTTTAAAACTGGAAGTGCAAGAAGAAGTCATCAGAGTAATTTTCATCTAATTTTCATCCCTCATCAGAGAGGAAAGGAAATTGACGCTCGCTTTTTTTTTCTAATAAGGGAGTGGGAAGCGTGAAGTCCTTGTTGAGGGGCACCGGTTTTTTTTAAAACTCTTGTTGATATGAGGTTCTGGTTTTTATTTACGTGAGTTTCTGGTGTAAATTGGATAAGTCTGGAAAGTGCAGTTTAAATGAAAGAGCCGAGACAGGTGCGAGAATCATGCATGATCGCATGATTAAAGGAGCCCAGTGAAGATGAGGATGACTGACCTCCATGTATCTGGTGTTCCAGGCTAGGCGCATATTCCAAATGAAGTGACTACAAGAAGGAAATATGAAGCTAGATCTGGTTTCAGGATCATAGATCATTAAAAAATATAAACTTCTGGGACACTTTTTCGTTACGGTAACGAGCTTCATTCGCTTGACAACACGTTCATTTCAAAAACAGACAAACATGTTCTGTAAGAACTTCAACGATTGTGTCTCTTGCAAAACATTTCTAGACAGATCAGGCGAAAATCTCGGCACTCATACGAAACGAAATCTGCCAATGAAGAGCTGCTGGCCGATTGTACTTTTCACAGTTGCTCTGATCCGGCGATAAACATACTTTTTTTTTAAGTCGCTCATGACCTTGAAGCCTCTAGTGGGCCTGGAATCATCGATTAAGACGCTCTCATCTAAAATCACTTCCGCACCATTTCCTCTGCCATTTGGTCTGCGAGCTAAATCCTCCTCTGAAGGCTTGATACCGTGTATCTGTTATCGAGTGCCGACAACAGTTTCTGTGTCCTAACATGATCCTCAAAGAACCATAACCTCAAAAATGGCTAAGAGCAAATCATGTAATGCAAGTCTCTCATCGACACTTTTGAGCATACCATTGCAGAAAATACTTGCGCGATTCTCTTTCGAGATGAATATATCGACGGAAATGGAATGAGTGTTTCGCGACCCAGAAGTGCATTGTATTTCTCTCTGCTCTCCATATTACATGGAAACTTCAAGGCTTCAATTAAAAGGGGAAAAGTAGACATGAATTTTAATTGAAAGTCGGCCCTGATATGCGCCAAGATTCTACACCCTTCCTCATGGAGAAATTGCAGTGTAGTGTATCTTAGAGAGATTCCGCCGAATTTTCGGCTCTCCAGGTTCAGAAGTTGGTCATTAGAACGAAAAGGGGTGATGCAATCATTGAGGCCATCTCGCTTTGCGTTTCGCTTCGCTTCGATTTCTTGATGGTGGAGTGATGAGAATGAAGATTCATTGATCCTACTTGGATACCAGGAAAGCCTTCCCAGAAAGAGATCCCAAGGATTTTGTGTAAATGTTGCCGTTGTACTCATGGTTTCGATTATCGTCATGCTGAGCAAAGCTACCGTCTAACACTTCCTGTTTTCGTATTTTGCTCGAACCGTGCACTTTAGGTTTCTATTTGTTTTTAAACGTAGTCACCGTTACGATCTACTTATTCCCACCACCGGTGTATGAGGGCAATGAAAGTGAAACTTGAAAATTCTGCCGCTGAGTTAAAAGCCACCGACGAACATTTAGCTTCACAGTTTCATCGCTTCGAAATTGCGTCTCAAGGAGAAAGTACTGTACGTTATTGGTCCGAAGAGATGAAAACAACACGGAACCAAGTGGGGAATACAGAGTGGATGAGTTGTTGCCAACCAACGCAATTGTGCCGATCGATCGCCCACTTGTGATCTTGCGTTGCCGTGTTGCACAGGGCGTGTGGAATTTATAAATGTTATTTTTGAAAGTTCTTGGGAATTTCCCCGATGTTTCAATCCAGCGGGGAAACGTTGACAGCGAAACCTTTAGAAAGATCTATGCTCTCGCGCTTCGTTTCGGGGTCGGAACGATGAACTCACTCTCCATCGCTTCAAGGAATTTTGTCAAGTTTCGGGAGATGATGTGGAATCTCCGTAAGATTTAAACGGACGATCTTCTCCGATCCGCTCTTCAACTTTGCCCGCATTCTCAGCAGCTATGGCATTCTTTCCCTGAAGTACTCGAGGAAATAATTTTTGGCGATAGAACCCCTTTCCTTTCAGTCCTTCAACTCTTTGTCACTCCCACTTTCTTTGAGCAGGAATTTAGTTGCAGCAGTCGTTTCAGTTTAGCATCTAATACCACCATTTGTCATTCGACTCAGATCCCATCCGAGGTATAATGCAAGACCTGCGAAAGTCTGCGAAGGCTTGAAGTGCTTGCAGGGTAAATTTCAATAATTATAAGGATTTTTTTCCTTATAATTATTGAAATTTGTGGCATTACTTTTGACTCGCATGCAAGAAGTTTCTTTAAGGTACCGTATACTTTTTTCTGTTTGTCGAGGCAAAAAAAAAGATGGTTCTTATACGTATTTTCCTCAGTTATCAACCTCGAGGCTACTTGTTATCGATCACGAACTCACTCATGACCGAGGGAAGAAACTCTTCATCTTAGACCAAGAACGTTCAAACGGATATTCGACACTTTCTTTCGGCTCTGTTCATTGCCCCTTCCATAAGATATATAGAGTACAATCATACAGTATACAGTACAATCTCTGGCCCCGTAATATCCAGTTCCTCTACTGATCTCCCTACGCGGTTGGAGGCATGACGATTGGACAGCTCTGGTTTTAATTTCTCGTTATCTTAACTTTGGCATATGAACTTACTTTTAATTGTTGCAGCAAAGGGAGATCGGTGCACCTCGTGGCGACATCGAAGGGACATTGCAAGACGGAGAACGTCGGGTCTTGGGCCATCGGATTCGCCGAATACCTCCCCACTTCCAAAAAGTTTGTTTTCCATCCGATCTTTCCATTTGGAATTATTACTTTGAGTTAGATTATTCCTTCGGTTCACGATTTATTTATGTTTCAAGTCGGTCGTTCAAGATCGGTATGCAAGAACGTATAAAACCGATAAAATAGCTATTTTGGGGGGTATCATATGATAAGTTTGATAGGTTGGCCATACGCAGAAACATTTTATACCTATCATGATAGGGTATCATGATAGGTATAAGAATCGCTTCAATCTATTATGATCCAGAATTTGTTTATTTTGCTTATAACGAGCTACCAGAGTGGATTGCGGTGCATTTTACTAATCCAATTAATTATGTGAACCGTTGCAACTTATGCTGAGCGCAGTTACTCTGGGATAGATTAAATCCCGTAGAATTCTTTGTATCAAGCAACAGCGATCAGAATTCAATCACTAGTCTGATAAACGGGGTCAGATTAATACCATTAAATAATCACACAACACTCTGGTCAGTCATGTGCCATTGTTCCTGAGCGGGAGACGATGGATAGGAGGTTGTTTGTCATCAGGAAGATTCACGAATACCTATCGTAATAGGTATGATGATACCTATCAAAATAGGCCTCACGATGGATAACTATAAATTGTTCTTGCATACAGAACTGAACATTCGAAGAACGATGACTTGGATTGAATTTGGCTTTGGCATCGGACAGGGGTAGCATGTGTCAGATCCGCGTGGCCGACTTCCGTCCCGATACCCAAATGGGAACTGGTTCCAAGTCGGGACCCTCCGGCTTGGAGTCCATGTTGGGGATCGTCGATGGGAGAGGAAATGCGAAAGTGGCCCAGCAGCTTTCCGCTCTCATCCCCAATTATCTGGCCGAGGAGCGATTGAATCCCGACACCCATAAGGATTACCTCAAGCACACGTTCCTCTCTGTTCACCGGTATCTGTTGCTTCACATTCCACTCTTGAATGTCCTCTGAATCCCGCAAAATAGTCACAAACCGTTTGGATTTCATCGTTCAGGGAGGTGCATTCTCTAAACGGTCAGAGCTCAGGGGCCGGGGTCACTCTGTGTCTGGTTCAGATGACTCCGGCGGGTACGATCAAAGTTACCACGGGGAACGTGGGGAACTCCAAGGCGGTCGTTGGGACTCCGTCTTCAGCTGGAGACTTCAAGATTCTCACCAGAGACTTCACCCCGGGTTCGAATAAGGACGAAATGAAACGGATCCATAATCTCTTCTCGAATGGCTCTCTCCAGGTAAATTATGACCGAAATTGTCCTGCTGCATTCGTTGATTTATTCATTCAGTCCCCTCCTCATGACCATCTTGATTCTTCAACTCCCCCATTTTAAATACCTTTCTTAATTTTAAAAAGTCATTTGAATTTCTAAATTGGTATTTTACCTGCATCTTGCATAATGCTAATCCATCGTTTCATTGCTTTTTTCCCGTGACTTTTCCCTCGACTGATTTGATGGCTATGAGGTTATCTTATTCATTGTTTTTGCCTTTAGCCGCTGGGGAAGGTGGAAGAAGCAACGAGGCTAGTAGGGAGCACGCATGTCGGCATCATCCCCGACCCTCACGTCTCCGAGGTCCCTGTCCCTCCCAAGACTCACTGGCTCATCATTGCCAACAGGGAGTGAGTACAGCCTCATATATACGAGGTCTGACAATAAAATAACGAGACTGACAACACTGTAATGCGTGTGGCAACACTGGGTTAGTGGCGATTGCTGTAAAATGTCAGTGCATGTCTTAAGTCTGTGCAGTAACAAACTTGTCATGATACTTGCAGTGATTGCAGAACAGTACCACTTTACCTAACGTACTGTTAGGGGCACTCGTCAAAAAAATCAAACTCGAAGAAAAACCAACCGATTTACCGGTTAAGACCTTGTTGTTCTGTTTCTTCGACTGCAAAGGGATAGTGCATGGTGAGTTTGTTCCTGCTAGTGAAACAGTCAACCAGCAGTTTTCTCTGGAAGTTTTGAAACGTCTGAGACAGCGGGTTCGTCGTGTGAGGCCGGAATTTTCTCCGGTAAGTGGATTTTGCACCACGATAACGCGCCGACACACAGCACTTTCCGTTTAGGAGTTTTTGGCAAAAAAAATCAATTACAGTACTTGAACACCCCCCTTATTCACCAGATCTCGCTCCGTGTGACTTTTCCTTGTTCCCTAATGTGAAGAAACACAACAAGGGAACACATTTTGAAACCATGGAAGAGATTCGGAAGGTTACGACGGGCGTTCTAAACATCTTGCAGGAGATTGACTTCCAGAAGTGCTTCGACAGTTGGAAAAAAAATGCTGGAATTCATGTATAGCTGCAAGAAGGAACTACTTTGAAGGAGACCACCACAGTTTACAATAATATAAAATATATAGCTATTAAAAAATACAGTCTCGTTATTTTATTGTCAGACCTCGTACTATAACAATATTACCGATATAATGTACTCTCGATCGTTAAGTCCTCTTTCTCTGGAACGGCCATGAGGCTCGTTGATTACGCATCATCCCTCGCAACCGAGGAGGCCAAGATCGGTTGCCGCTCCGGTACTTTCTCGATACTGCGGCTTCTCCAGTACTCGCCTCCTTCTCTCTATGGGAACATGGAAAAGTGAACAGGCATGATAGCTTCATCGATGTCCATTTGCCCTCCATAGAGGGATGCGGAATCACAACGTTGCCCATGGGTCGTTCTACAGGGTGTCTCATAAGTCGCGCACCATATCAATATCAATCTATCAGTCTATGGAATTCCCATGAAATGTGTTCAATATAGTGGCCTTGTATAAATGCATAAATGCAAAATTATCTATATACGTTCGCCTTTACTAGTGCCATGACTCATATGCACGGTCGGTAAAAACGATAAAGAAAAACGACACATTAGCCTATGGGTGCAACTTATAAAATACCCCGTAGATCAGTGCTTCTCAAGCTTTTTCATTTCACGGCACACATTCGAGTTTGCTCGATCCTCGCAGCATACCGAACCAAATTTCACAATGTCAATGGGAATAATATTTTATGACCCACTAGTCATTTGACGTCGTAGCTTCAGAATAATGAAACACAGTATGTTCTTTCTTTCCCTATAATTCTGGAAACACACCGATTGCGAAGCTCTGCTGTAGATGATAAGGACAATCGAACGAAATTAACTCACCGGTTCAACCACCTATCGATGAATGGTATTTTGATTTAGATTCTGGGAGGCGTTGACCCCGGAAGAGGCGATCCAGAAACTAGACTCAAGGATGGAGCCGATGCAAGGGGCGAAAAAATTACTGGATTTCGCACGGGGTCACGGATGCGAATCCGAACTCTCCATATTGGCCGTGAAAATCATGTTTCGAGCCCGGAGGGGCAACAACAAAGAAAGTCCGATCCCAGAGATCCAGGGCTGTCCCGTCTCCCTCCCTCCTCGTCTCGGAGTGCAAGACTTCGAAAGAGAACAAACACGGAAGTCCAAAAGGGGCTCCGTGCGGTTTCGACGGACTTTCCCCGTTTGGCCCACCCGATCCATGGAAGACCTCACGGTGCAACAGCACGAATACGAATCCGCCTCGTCGTTGTACGAAGAGGCGACGTGTCGAAGCGGTTGCTGCGACTGCAGCAGTTGTTCTTCGTCGTCCGCGGAACCGACTTTCGACAGTGGCTGCGGCAGCAGCAGTGTCGTCAGTGAGGAACAGTTGAGCACGTGGAAGACCCGAGTTCGACGTCGGGACGCGGGAGAACTCTTCAACGGACAGTTACAAAATCACCGTCGCAGTCTCGGTCAGGGACACTTCACCTCCGCCAGGCCAGATATCATGTCTCGTCTCCGACAGAGTCTGCCCAATCTGGCACGATCACTCTGTCGGGGTGCGGCCAACAAGGTGAGTAACCGGGAAATACCCTGCAGAGTACCCAACAGGGTGCCACCCTCCCTCATGAAGAGATACGGGGATATCAGGGAAGACCCCGATATCGATTTCCTTCTCCTCCCCAACTTCCCCCTCAACAGAAAAACCTCGCCTGTCACCGAACTCTAAAATTCAATAAAAAGAAAGTGTCATAATGTGACTTTTATTTGGGAAATGTTGAAATCACGTTTAGTGGAATGGGTTGGAACTATGATCACACACGGTAGAAAGTAGATACAGGCGCACAAAATGAGTCGGATCAAGGAAGGAAAAAATCAGCGCAGCTTCTCAACGGTGATAGGTTTCTTCGAGTAAGCTCGGATCATGACCCCCCCCCCCCCCCATCCCCTTTGATCAGGCTCATAGGTATGAGGTATTATGAAGTAATATCAGGGAGGAAAATCCGCATTCGCCACACTTCTCTCAGTTTCTTATAGATTACCGATGACGTGAATAGGGACGCCTAGCAAGGTCTTCTCCCTTTGGCCTCCCTGAGTCTTCCACATGTTCGATTAGGTCCCTATTCGATACCAATCATTCATATGGATAATCGCCTTTTGTTCCTTCCATCTCTCTTACTCCTCAGGAATACGATACAGTCCCGCACAATGATAGGTAATAGACGTCGGGAAATTTAATGCGATACCCCAACATTCCTGTCGAACGATTCGCAAACACGGCAGGAAATTTTTCCGAAGCAGCACACTTCACATCCTGGCTTACAAATCGATAGAAAATACGTTGAACTTCACGCCTTTAATGCTCGGTGAGATGTAACAGAGCAAGCTATCGGGGCTTATAACTGGTCACTGATCACGAGCTGGTCACAAGCCGAAATGCAAGTATGATTCCAAAAATCAGAGACGATGAGCCGTTGCTACAAAAGAATCGCCTCATTTCGAAGTATTTCGATTAAATGCTTAGCTTTCTCGTGGTCCAAAAAAAAAACTGGAATGATAGTGAAGCAGTTAAAACGTCATCTGTGTCTTTAGGTCACTGCCACAACGTCGCAACTCCTGCTGATTCACAGGTCAAAAAAGTGAAAAAAGATACATTCGCATTTTGCTGTGACCCATAAACCTTATCGACAATGACGAGGATTTCACGGAGACCTGGCATCGAATCGCATCATTCCATCGTTATATCTTCGTACCCGATGTGGAAAATGCAGAAGCTCGTAGCCGAAGAATAGAGAATTGAAATGATACCTTTCATATTTACAATTCACTTTTGGCAAAAAGAACTTAATAAAAGGGTGGTGTAAAATACCTGCCCCCTACCTCTAGACAAAATCAGCTAAGTTTGACCAAAAACAAAATTTACCCTTTCTTTCTAGTCATAATACAATACTATGTGCAACATTTAAAATGAAAAATGACAGGCGTCATGGGTGACAGCGAACCGTCATGTCTCAAGCATTGAGTCATGGCTGTGCTAAAGACGAGGGTGCAACATTCATCACGAAAAAGTGGATTGCAATGAAATGAACACCATCTTAAGCAATATTGATTCTGAGTTTTCGATCCCTGAAGTTCTCATCATTGCACGAAGCCAACAGGACAGAAATTTATGGTTCAGAAGATACGGCAAAACGGCTTTGACTTCATTGGATATGAAGAATGGCCTGGGAGTTAACCTAATCAAAATGTTTGCACGTCTGTTGGATCAATTGGGGAGGATCGAGTGGATGAAGAACGAAACAATCAATTTTCAGTTGAGATTATGAAAGAAAAACTACCCATTCGGCACAGCAACGTTGTGTCAACATTGATATCAGGTTGACATGTCGAGACATGTCCTTCGAGACATATCCTTGCTGGACAGAGAGAGTTGCGTCAATCAAGTACTCAACTTTCTTTCAGACTCAAGAAATGGAGGAGGTACTGTAATGCCCAAACGTTGACAATTCATCGTTGACACAACGTTGCACAGCGGCAGTTCCTCAACGTTTAGCTGTGTTTCAATATGTTGCAAAATCAACCTTTGTTCAGTGTTGACGCAACGTTGCTGTACTGAATGGGTAATGATGGTGTTTCACACACTGAAAGGTGATGTTGATTTGGAAAGAATCAAACCATTTTAAAGACACGTGTTGGTAACACAGAGTTTAAGGTTTGCACATAATAATGTGTTATAGGATAAAAAGGGTAATTTTTTTGCCAAACACTGCAGGCTTTGTCTGGAGGTAGGGGGGGGGGGCATGTATTTTGCACCACCCTGTATAAGCGAATTACTGTCCTATTATCCACTTCCTCCTTGCCAGCCGAATTTCTTTACGGACGACAAGACGTGATGCACTTTAAGCCTCCTGTTGTGAGGCTCATGGTCGCGCTGCTACGGTCGGCCGATCTCTCGGCCGCGTGACACTAATAGGCGTTTAGACTGAATAGGCCATGGACCATTCGACCAAGTGTCGCAGCAACTTTTTGTCCCTCCCTTCTTCAGACTAGTGGGACCATGTATCCTCGTACCTTTCTTTCCGTGTGTCCACTTATCTCTAGACGAAATAACGTGCGCTGAGAAAAAGGGACTCATCGAGGGAAGTTCATCCTTGTGGTTGCTGAGGTTCCAACAAATTACGAGGAAAGGCTGGAAAGGCCGTAGAGGCCAAGATATACTGTAATGTTCCACTCCACATCAAGGATAGAGAAGCGGAAGGGAAAATATATGGGGGTTGATGGAAGAGGAAACAAAAGGTGTAATTCTCCCTTACGGAAAAATCCTATAAGATTTTTGGAACATAAAAATCACATAGGATTCCTGAAGGATCCTATAGGATTCGTATAAGAATCTCATAAGATTTTTATAGTTCTTTATAGTTCTCTATAGTTCTTTTAAAATAGTTTTCGGTTCCCTATGGTTTCTCAAATGGATCTCAGAGGAAGACAATTGAATTCCTTGAAACATTTCTCTGAAGGTGTAACCTAGCCCTGGAATAAACGAGGAAATTCCAGCCATGAGGTCCGTGGGAGGATCCTTCTACTTTCCACTATAAGCTACGCGACCGTCGCTTCCGTCCGCCCCCTACTGCTCCTTCATCTATCCCAGATGGAGGAACAGTAGGGTGCCAAAGGATGTTTTCCTATCTCTCCAAGATTCATAATGCTGTCGATGCAGTTAATGTTAGTTTTTTCCCAATACCTTTTCACCATTGTGAAAAGTCGGCTTATGGTTCGGGAATGTGCGGTCTCCCAATAATGAGCCGAAGTTAGTCCGATGAAGGGCCAGTAGGACATGCCCGACCATAAGCTGGCTTAAACCAACCGTAAGCCAACCATATGCTAGTGATGGTCCAACTAAGGCTTATACACACGTCGACGAAAAGCCATCGATGGCCAGGTGATAAATTGTTGACTGGGTGGAAGACCCAATTTCACTCTCGTGCTCTCCGGAGACATGGGACTCGGGTTCGGTCTTCAACACTGGGGTTCCTCAACGACCCACACTTGGAGACGGGACTGCCGAGTGCTGAAGGGCCCCCCATTACAAACACGGGGTGTGCACGAGGAAAAAAAATTCGTCAGACTGTCGGTCTTTCGTCCGGTTCCCCCGTCGCGGAAGCCAAGCGTACTCCCAACATAGCCACCGACCTAACACGATATTTGCGACCGTTTATCAGTCGTTGCTCCCTCAGAGTAACGCAACGAAAATTAGACTAATCTTTCCGAGGGTCCAAGCTTTCCATCGACAACCATGTCGCTCGGATCCGACCAGCGGGCGAGGAGTTCCCAGATCAACTCATGCATTAATAATTAGATTCTGCATCGCATCGTTGCCCCATATCCCCCTTCTTCTCATGCCATTCGGTACAAAATTAATTTCTGCCCGTTTTTCTGATTTCATTTGGCGCAAAAAAACATTTACGATGTTAAGCGAAGCCAAACTCTGGATAAATATTGGGTTGGAAAGAAAGTCTTGCAACACTTTCTGACGAAGCCCTGCGGAACGCCTTCAACGCGAAGCCGAACGCCACCACTCACGAATTGGCGACTACACTTGGAGTCACCCATATGGCCATAGGCCCTCAAGAATCACCTGCGGTACAAGGCCTTCGACGATAGAGCACAGTTCGAAAATGATGTTGGCCGTTTCTTCGCTTCGCAATCGCCAGAGTTCTAGGCAAAGGGCATCGAGCAGTTACCCGTGCGTTGGGAACATGTCATAGAAAACAATGGTCATTACATTGTATACTGAAATTGCATTTCAATAAAGTTATAAAATTTTGAAACTTTTGCGCAGAGTGTTGCAAGACTTTCTTTCCAACCCAATAGTAAGAGTTATCCCATTATTAGGGAATCATCAATTGTCTGCATGGAAATTTTCAGGGAATCCCGCCCCGCCACATTCGAGTGAGACATGCCCATCCAATTTCGAACACCCGGGTATTGAATGAAGAATAGGGATCGATATAGAGCCGTGCACGGGATGCAAATCGACTCTATTTGACCGACCCACCATCGGACGTGCGGCTCGGTTGACAATCGAGTTTCCGGTCGGATGAGGCGAATCAGAGGCCGTGTCTTTTTCTTCAGCTGCTTACAGCTGCTGGTAAATAAGACACTCCCTTCCGTCAGCGGTCGACACGATCCCGTTACTAAAGGACGTCACTCTCGGGAAAGCTGCTGCTTGCAGAACGTATCGAACCGTGAAAGCGCCGATCAGGCCGTCACGAATGTGACGTCATGGAATGCTGGAAGCGTCTGCAGAACCAGCAGAGCCGCTTAGATGAAAGACGTACTAAGACACCTCGAGTTCTGAAGATTAGAGGCCCAAGCGGGCTGCGGACAGGCCCGATCGGCCCGACGCGACGGCCCCGGGTCGGGTCCGTAGAGCTCGGTCCGGCGATCGAGTTTCTGGTCGGGTCTGATCGGGTCGGGGCGATCGGGTTGGAAGAGGGAAAAACCACCCGCGCAGGCCCCTGGCGGGCAGAACAGACAGACTGACGAAGGCGACTCTTATTATACAGATGCAAGAGGGATTATTTCAAAATGCGTTCTCTCTAAGATTCCTTGTCCTTGTTCTTACTTGAATAAAAGATGTCCCCATTCCCCAGCGCATTCAGCTGAGACGAGTTGCACCCCATTTCTACCGCGTCTCACCAAGGTGGAAAGGAAAAAAGGCTAAGTCCTACCCTGAAATTGCTGATCGATGTGGACCCCAGTCGGTCCTATTGGCCATGGATTAACAACAGGCGCATGCAGGCACGTATGAGGGGCCCTAAGAAAAATAATTCATGAAATGAAACTGCAGACAGGCACGCGATGGTAATCCTCGGAATTTACTTAAGCACATAATTCCCTTTTAGGGGAAGTCGGGAATGCCGAATGCTTAAAGAATAACCATCACATATTTCTTATAAACGAAGCTTACTTTTTTTTTCAAATAATTATTTTTACAAAGTACAAAGTTCGTACTTTCAAAACTAATAATGAATACTGATGTTGAGTTCCAAGAATGCAAAAAATAGTCTTGTTCGGTATTACCCCGAACCATCTGGGAATACCGAACGCTCACGGTTGCCTGCGACCTCGGCAACCATCACACGCATGACCACGGTTAGTCCACTTCCCGTCAGTGCACGCTTCGTGACACAAGGCATCAATGCACGTGACCCTGCCTGTAGTAGGTTCGCTCCTTCTAAAACGGAGGGAAAAGACACGATCGATTTATGTGGCTAACTTTTCGAAAACAAAGGCCACAGAGCAACGACGTTATTGTTGGATGCTATAGGGGTCATGCCGAACGGCGTCGTTCCCCATTTCCCCTCATGTGCGCCTTCGATATTTACACGCGGCCAGTGGGAATGAAGAGGTGAACATTGCTGATTTTAGTCTAAGTAGGTACTGGTGAAACCTTTTAATGAAAGGAGAATCCAAGTCTCGAGTATTGCAGAGAATAAACTTCCCAATAAATCGTGCAAATCTTACAGGCGACGCTGCAAAAAGGTAACATAGCGACGTAAATGTAGCTCAACGTACGTTGAAGCCACCTGTCACGCTTCTTTCTGTCAAGGCCTTTTGGCATATGTATCATATCTTTGCTATCTAGTGTCAATCAACACGCCTGCGTTCGGTATCACCAGACGTTTGGCAATCCCCCAACTTCCCCTACATTAAGACACTTGTCTCACCTATGTACAAGCTTGCGCATGCTAGAGGCATCTAACGATATGACCTGGCACTGAAGCCATTCGTGTACGGCTAATTGCACGTCTGGGACGTGTCCAGTGTGATCCTTGCTGAATTTCTGGAGCCAGGCCCATGCACTGGCAGAACCAGTGGAGTATTTAACATGAGGTTGGGAGAGGGGGAGAGGCACTCAACTTGGCGTACCTGGGACAGAGCTTGGCGCCCCTATTGAGGTACTGTATATCCTATCCCTGGCCTATCCCTTAGGTTTCTTTCTGTGGGAATCCTATAGGTTTTTTTGGGGTTTAAAACACCGATACGATTCCTATAGGACTTTTCGTTAGGGATGCTAGTGGCAGAAGAAAACTTTTGCACAACTTGGGCAAGTGTCATAGTGTACGGGTGGTTATGAGGAAAAATAAACTCCGGGGATTAGCATCTACCTTCTATGCTAGTCTTTAATTGCATTTTGCGAATTATTCATCGAGTACCCTTCGTACATTAAAGGCGCATCCATGATATGATGGGTGACAGTGAAACGCCAAATGGGGCCTCAGTACCCGCGTGACCTCCGTACCCGCAGTACTGTAGAAGGATATAGCCTGTCTATGATCTGGAACATCAGTTACCAATATTATAGCAGCAGGACTGGGGCGCACTGAGTTCTAACAGGGCATACTGTAGTGGTTGGGTGCCAGTTCGCAGTAGTGTCCAGTTGAGCTGCTACTTTCGGACCTGTCCCGGAGTCTTAGCACTATGGCAGCCTTCCTAGGCCTGATTGAGTTCGGGCTGTCGTTCTTGTCAAGGGAGTATCCGACACCGTTCATATCGTCGTCAGTAGGCCTTCCTGTGTATATGCCTGAGGCAATCGTCATCGCCCTTTTCCGTTTATCCTCTCATTCATTCAAAGTTAAGAGCAGCCAGTCCAACTGATGGAGCAGCAATTGAAGCAGGCGGAGGAGCGTCCTCAGTTCCTAATCTGGACAAGAAGACAATCCCAGTTAAGCAACCCTGTCCTTGTTGCCATGTCTTGGCCCTCTCTTCGTTTGTCAACAATGGATACGTGAGGTACAACGACTGGAAGGGAACTAACACCTCCGGCTGGTGACAGCTAGGAGTTGAGATGAGCGTGCGCCTCGAGAGCGAAACCCAGGAAGGCTACCGGTTGCTTGTGCCTTTATCGCTGTGAGCAAATTCAAATGTAATACTAGTAATTTACGACGAAAATTTTGTTTTCGATTTGTGTTCGTCCTAAAAAGAATTTAGCCAGTTTCTTGTCCAAATCTATTTGCATACCAATTTTCACAGTGGTCAGACCAATATTATCTAAGTTATTGTCGGTCAACCTAAGTGTGAGGCACACTGACACAGACAGGACAGGACTGTAAGTGGTCTCTTTCCAATCAAGAACGGAGGTCCACTAAAAATGCATCCAAGCCTGGTAGCCTGCATGTTGAGACTCAAGTGACAAGACATCTCAGCAAAGTCGTTCCACCGGCTACGAGGTCTACCCTCGAGCATCAGCACATCCGTGGGAGGTCTTTTGGAGATCCCTTGCAGGACCTTTTTGCGCATGGCTATGTCCCTTGAATGCATTAAGCATCACTCCTGAACAAGTCCTCCAGCGAGTTGCATCTTTCTTCGATTGTCTCCGAGATTAATTTTTCTCTCGCAGGAAACGAATTCTTTTGTGATATCTGTCACAAATGGGGTTCTTTCTCGCGAAGAAATAGCGTGCTTGATGAAATTCCTGAAACGATATTCTTTTTCTCGATGGAATCTTTCTCCTTCAGGAGTCAGTCAGACCATACTGTCAGATATGCTTGTTCCTATGTGATGGGCATAGACCAAACTCTAACTTTCCCCCATGGAATGAGATTCTTCATTGAAGACTCCTTCCTCCATCCTCTGGGCCAGACTCGCCTGGAGTCTCCCTGGACTATGTTACCTCTTCAGGCAAATGCTATCAGGAATTCCAATTTCTTCCTCCAAGTTTTCCGTTTGAAAATAATCAATACCGAGAAGTAAATGGTATCAGGGACTGACCCGCTGTTGTGGTGACTCGCATCTGTCCTTGGATCTGAGGGAGTGCTTGGAATTCTTGATTGAATTAGGTCCTGCAGTAGAACATCTCTTGGGAGACTTTCAGGATGTCTCATATGGACTTCCCCTTGTTGACCCAGAAATGTGATCGCCGTCCCAGCAAGATTCCGAGTGTCTGGTGTGCTTATTCACTCCGTCGCACGAGGGGACTCCCTAATTTATGCATGAAAGCGTTTGTTCCCGTGACTTGTCTGAGAAAGTGCATAATATATTTCGTTGAAGCTACGAGGAGAAGAAGGACAAACAGCCATAAAGATTTCGTATCAAACATCCCAGAAAGTTATGCGAATGACCATGAGACGTCCCAGGTAAATGATATCGGGATGTACACAGGAATAATGCCGAATACTTTCACGGGACTTGCAACGATGCTACAAAGGATGTCCGAAGGACTTCCCGAGGATGTGCTGGTGCTAATGGGGTAGTATCCAACCTAGTACCTAAGGACTGTCCCATAATGGACACTTTTGGGACGTCTTATGGGTGTTTCACGTCGTCTTCAGCATTTCTCCACGAAGGCCCTAAAAAGTGATCCGTAAGACGTCTGAATGTATCGGATGGCGCAAAGAAAGCGTTCTGTTTGATGATTTATAAAACCCGCTATGGGTCACCTAGGATCGTGATTTTTTTCGTACCACATTGAAAACACTGCAAAATTTGTTTCCTGAAAGTTTCACGTTGTTAGTAAGTTAGAAAGTTTCACGTACAGTAAGTTGTATTTTTTTAAAGACAGTAATTCAAAGTGGAGTCGTAAAACGTACCTTTTCCGCGCAAGAGGTGGATGGTTTCAGCACTGCTCAAAGGATTTCTCTCCTTTGACGTCATAAAGGCTGATATTTATGCATTGTTCTTGTCGTAGTATTCTACGTCATAGAATACTACAACAGTCATCCGTCGTAGTATCACGTAGTGATACCACGAGGACATGGCATAAAATGCAGCCTTTACGGCGTCATAGGAGAGAAATGATTTTTAGAGTGAAATGATTCTCACATACAGACTGTCGAAACCATCGGACATGAGGACATGGGATATCTCGATCTTAAGCAATACCCGACATTGTGGCACTCATGAACTCAAGAGAGGGTGGCGAAAATAACGGTTTGCGTGAGTGAGTAAAACTTCGGCGAAGTAGCTGAAGACTTTAGTCCGTGAGCCAAAAGGACAATAAATTTAAACATGCTTACTAAATTAATATGTTATATTAATGAGAGAAGTCAATAGGCTTTGGTTGCGCCTATTACCTTTCTTCAACCCCTTCCAGTAACAATATTCAACCTCTTCGTATAATACTCCTCTGAGAGTATTTGGAGGAACCGAATTGACCATGTTTCTTCCTCTCTCAACACAGAATCGCTCCAGCAAATTTAAAGCGCCATCTACCCTGGATAATGGAGAATACTGAATGTCGCTTTTTGAAGATGTGAATTTCACTCGGTCCCCCCCCCCCCCCAGATAGCCGCTTCTGGGGGTGTTTTCGGAGGGAACAGACCAACCATAAGAAAGATATTGACTCGTAGATGACGAAAAGCGACTTGTTGCTTGCGATGCACCATTTCACCATAATATTGGTGCATCGGTGCATTATAGATGCATTAGCTGTCGTTCATTTAGGCTCAGGTGCGGGGTCGGTCCCGTCTCCCAGTGTTGCCGGATAGCGTGCCAAAGTTATGCCAGATTCATGACTGCTGCAGCCTTCGTATCAGTATCGTCTGGAACTTCTGCCTTTTTTTATTATGGGACGTTTTGTGCTGATTTCATGAGTAGAGCTGAGAGTGAAGCGGTGGTTAGCAGTGGCCGATCGATTGGGTGGGATATGGAGTTATCTTATCCGGAGATCCCGGAATTAACAGGATGGCTTGCACCATAGATTCCGTGCTTCCTGGAGGCATTCTCTTCTCAGACCTAGTCGAGATGGTTCGAGGCGCTCCAGATAGGCCTAACGTTCCACGTCCGCACTGAAAAGGTTCATGCAACTTGAAGCAGGCTTCTAATCAGTCTAACATTACACGTCCTCTCGGAAATGGTTCGTGAAAGTATGAATAGTCATGCGATTAGCCTAGCGTTACAAGTCTTTAAAGAGATGTCGCGAAGACCACGGATTCACCCTTATAGGTCTAATTGACACCGTAAGTCGAGAATTGAGTTTCTTTTGGAAGAGAAAAGGTAGGCCTTGGCGTAACCTGAAGTCAGTCTTTTGGTTAGGCTTGGGCCTAACGTTAGTGAGTCCCGTAGAGAAGGGGGAGAAGGGGGAGAAGGGGGAGAAGGGAGGGGGTTGAAGAAAGGGAAAGCCTTTGAAAATTGGTTTTCACTTTACTTCATAAACTTTGTTTACTGATGCAGGCGTGACCTTTGAGAATCAATGGTTTTAGGTTCCTTCTCATCTTGTCCATAATTTGGTACACTTCACGATCCTAAATTAAAAGAAGACTCCTGCACCTGGTGGGAACTTCGAAGAGACATTGCAAGACGGAGAACGTGGGGTCTTGGGTTCTTGATTCGCCGAAAACCTCTTCACTCCCAAAAAGGTCTTCAGCCCTATGTCTATCTTCAATCACTCATTCAGTTCTAGTATTATTTGCACGGTTTAGATTACACGAGTTTCTGACTTTCGAGTCTATCCTTCACATTCATTATTTTTCCATCTGTCTTTCATTCTAGAGCATATCGACATTCCTAGTTGAGGTGGATGACGTAGCATTGACCTTGGCATAGACCTCGACAAGAGATCGTCAGATCTGCCAGGCCGACTTCCACTCCGAGACTCAAATGGAACCCAAGTCCAAAATAGGAGACTGGGGCTTGAAAACCATGTTGGATGTTGTGGATGGAAGGATTGCGAAACCTTCTCCCACCCAACTTTCCTCTCAACTGAAAAACCTTGCCTGTCATCGAACTCAATTAATTTTTAATATCAGAATTATATTACTCTTATTTACAGAATTTTTAAAGCACCAAGACATGGCACATGCAAAGATTTTGAATAATTATCACAGTAGGGAAAAATGAGATATAGGGTGCATACAATGAGGCTAATCGAGGAGTGAATACATTTTATTGAAGCTGCGTGATAGTGATGGGTTTCTCTGAGTAGGCTCGGATCATGAATTGTCCTTCCTGATCGGGGTCGAAAGTAGTAGGGATGATGATGTAATCTCCAGGGGGGAAATCCGCATTCGCTACGACTTCCCTCAGAGTCGTGTAGTCTCCAGAAGACACGAAAGGGGCCTTTGATTCGAGGTCTTCTCTGTTTAGCCGTCCTGAATCTCCTACCTGTTAAATAACGTGACACTTGAATGGGAATGAATGTCCTGGTTCCTCCTCCACTTTTCTTTTTACCTCATAAAGAGTTCAATGCAATTCCGCCTTATGGAGACCGATAGGGGTAGAGGGCTTAAAAGCGATATCTCAGCTGTTCAGTAAACCCATCGGCATACAAGGCAGGAAAATTTTCAGTACTAGCACACTTAACATATTTGCTCCTTAGTCGAAGGGAAAGACGGGGACCGGCGGAAGTAGCCCTGCGTCCTCTATGTCCCCTGCGTCCCTTGCGTCCCCTGCGGTCGCAGAGAGCCCTCTGATTCCAGGGATCCCAGCCCCAAGAGGACAGAGTAGGTAAATAATATATTTAAAAAAAGGTCCAAATCCGTTTCTGACGTCGGATAGTGTAGCTTTCTCGAAAGCTGAATCCCCGACGGACGAAGTCGTCTCGTCAGGTTCCTCGTCTCTCTAATCGTCTGGCTTTATTCGCTCTTCGAAATGAAGCACGGTAAGCAGGCATGTGGAAGGTTCTACAAAGTCCATGAACCAAGTAGAACTGTGTAAACCTATTGGAAGTGCTCGAAAAAAAAAACTTAAGAACGTAAAAAGTGGTTTCAAGTATGCAATGCAAATGTACTGGCAAAAGAAATGGTAGCTGCCGCGAAGCTATTGAGCTCGTGCCGGATGTAAGATGCGTCAGTTGTAGATCCGGGGATCAACCTCTTATGTTAATAGAGCCTATCACGTATGACGCAGTTTGATAGCTGAATTTTTCCACGTTGCAGTGGAATGAGCTCGAAGAAAGTTAGAATATTGCCTTTGGATCACATGTATATGCTTTTTTTTAATCCTTCGCAACGTGAAACTGTGGAAATTACAGCACGGAGAAAATCGCTTAGAGTAGGCAGTAGCCGAAACTAAGCGTGGTTTCAACGCCGTAGATGAGTCGATAGGACTCTGAACAACTTAAATAAATCCCTTCAATATCCTCGGAAGGTAAACATTTTAGTGTAAAAAAAAGATAATCTTACCTAACATGCTAAAGAAAAATATTTTGGGCCAGAGGGTTATAACTCACGAACCAGGAGCCCCGATTCATTTACCGAAGGTGGCCCTGCATTTTACCGCTCGTGGCTTGGCAAACACGTCAGGCTTCACTCCTCCACTCAATTTTGCGAACCAGTATATGTTTTTAGAGATCATAAGTAGCATATGAGAATTGAAGAGAACGAGAGGTAACCAACTTAAGTTGCGCAAACCGCAGGTGCGGCTCAGGTCAAGACAGGAATTCTTTACTTGCAGATTGGTGAATGCGTGGAATGCGTTAGATGATGAAGTAATGGCTGCCCTTCTGTGACCATTTTTAAGAAGAAACTGGATGTTTTCATGGACAGGCAAAAAGGTGGGGGGCAATGTTGACATTAGGTAATAGACAGTAAGCAACTAGGATAGTCAAACAAAAAACAAACAAAAAATATTTAGCTTTAAGAGGGTTTGGCCTTCCCCTAAATTAAGGAATGCTCGACCTTGACACGTGATATCGATATGGGTGAAATCGCCTCTTGATATCACTAACTATCTTGAATCTTGAAAAAATCTTGAACAGTTAATTGCTTGCTAAAAAAAAAAATTACTCTGACTACTGTTCAAGTAATAATCATGGCAGATCTTCCAGAGCTGCTCTGCATTCCTTTACATACAGAAGAGTATAACTTATACATATCTCTACCACTTGCCACATCTTTAAGAGTAAGAGTAACAGCCCATTAGCTTATGAATTGTATGTCAATGTCAAATGCTTTGGTTTCAATCCCTACTCTCACCTTCAATTTTATCATATTCACTTCAACTGATTTTGAGCAGGAAGAAAGGCCATTGTTAGGTTTGATAAGAATGTGGACCCCACAAAAGAGAAATCCTAGCAAAGCTTGACATACAGAGAGGTCTACTCTACATATTGTAGTGGCTTGGGCTGCATTGGATGAAGCTAGAAACTGAAAAAGAAAATATACTGAGCAAATCCAGGACATAACCCTCCATACCAAGTTTTTTTTGGTGCTATGCTCCCCACACAGACTATTTCCAAATAACAATACTGTGATTCCAAACTGTTCAAAAATTAATTTAAGCGAATGGAAAAAATATATTTAAATGCAAGCTGAATAAAAATTTCGAGTATTCAGTATGAATGTCCAAGTTATAAGCCATCAAGCTGCCAGATCTTGCTCTCAAAGGAGAAGCAAGCAATAGCCATGCAGACCTGGATATAGCCACTAACTTTAAGTATGTTTTAAAAAATCCAAACCATGTCTTGCATCAGATGAATTTGATCCATGATAAAACATAAACCAAATGTTACAATACCTGAGCCAGGTAGAGCTCCCTTTCATCCATGCCTTTTTTTTTCAGCTGGTCTTGAGGGTACATTTGGTCTAATAAAGCATGCCATAGGCCTAGGCGACATAAATAAATTCATATGCATGATCTATTATCCAGGGTGGGCTAAAATGAAGATGAAAACGTTGAGGCCAGCAAGACAATTGTTTCCTCAAGTTGTAGGCCTAGGCAGCCACCTGCATTAGCCTGTCCCCTATGAACTGTGGCTATGACAATGAAGCCCTTTGAAAATCGTACTTAATGTAAAGGAAAAGTAGCCTTCATAAAAAAAAAATATAAATAAAATAAATAGAACTCAATAGTTGCAGTGTGAGCCAGAAAAAGAAAATGCAGCTAGCTCAGCCCAGAGTCTACGACAGCCTAACGCTCAGGCTCAGCCAAAGCTAGCCAATCGCCAGGCCTGAAATTTACCCCTCCAGACTCCTTTCCCCTCCCCGCCTTCCCCTGCATTCCTACGCCTAGCCTTAGAACATAGCCTAACCATAGCAAAATCCTTCTCACAATTCCCACGAAAATAAACTCCTACACTGACAGCAAAACAAACGGAAAATCAGACACTTCTTTCATCATGCGGTATTGAAGGCCCAAGAATGGTCAAGTGAGCGAGGGCTGCTCGGCAGCTGCGACCGCATTGAGAAAGGGAACACTCACGGCTAAAAGTTCCTACTTTCCCCGATAGATGTCAGAAGAATCAAGTTGAGAGCCCCTCCCATCAGCAGACGACACAAATTCAATCATCAACAGGCCAATCAGCGTCGAGAATCTCTGACGACATCAGTAACATGGCTACCTCAAGGCTGACACCGTGCTATCCATGACAATGAGTTTCTTCCCTAATTTCAGAGACTTTAATTGATTAGGCCTTATTTGATGGGCTTCGAGGAATGACAGAAGAATCGCAGACGCCGTCCTCGGTAGTCGTGGATTTGGCCACGATACAGGACATGATCGACATCTCTGTCGAGCGCCTGGATGGCCTGAGGACGCAGTGTGCGACAAGTGCGGAATTGACGCAGAACGAAATTCGTACGCTTGAGGTGAGGGTTCACTCCTAAGTGGCACAATAAGTCCAGCAAGTTTAGCACTCTTTTGTTAAAGCTGATGAATTGGCTTTATAAATAGGCTGAGGCCAATATGTGTCCAATGGTAGTTTAATTAAACTTTCTTTCATTGGAGATATGGAATTCATGGAAGGGTCACAGTAAAGACATACCGAGAAGAAGAGCGCAACAAAGTGCTTAGGCTTAGTTATATTATGCTTAGTCATAAGCCATATAATGCCTCAGCATTAATTCCTCTTTCATTCAAAAGATTAGATAATAGGGAAGGTAGGAGGGCAGGTAAAGAGTTGAAATTTATTTGGCCAAGGAAGGTTGAGATATAGATTGCAGACCAACTTGTAAATTTATGCTGTGGCATGACAAGCCACACATTAGAGCATGCATCTGGATTTGATTCATCATGACTTGTAAAAAAAAAGAAAAAAAGAAGAGGTTGAGTCAAAAAGTAATAAGTAGGATGAATGTCTGCAAATTCATCAAATTTCATTGTTGGTGGGTCTATGTGTTTCTTTAGCATTGGACTGAACATAAATTTTCTTCTTTTGCTGCAAAACTAACCCAAAGAAAAACTTGAAACCTCTAGCAATTTACCCATTGGCTTGGACCAATGGAACTCTTCTATACTCAGCAATTTTAGATATACGGAAATGTTCTGTAGTTGATCTTTTGTGATTAATATTTCAAATAGTACATATGTTTCTAAAGATGTAAGCAGCAGTGCAATTCATGGCTAAAATTCACAGTAAAATATATGAACACTGTCCTAATGTTATGGGTTTTTGATCATTGGGATCAGCAATTATCAATGTTCTCAGAATTCCCCTCACAAGGAAATATTTTTTGAAGGGTTACAAAAAATTGGATCAAGAGGCTTTTAAAAGTTTGTAGCAGTAGATGAAGATTGTATTATAAAGTAAAAATGTAAGTTTTTCCAAATGCTTTTTTTATTATCATTAAATAAAACATTCCCACTTAAGCTTCTTGGCTACACCTCATGTTTCTTTTAAATGTATGTATGTATGTACATCTCTCTCAAAGGAAAATGTTGAAAAAAATCGCTTCTTTCCTTGTCTAACAAACCAACCCACATGAAAATTTCATATAAGACCATATATGAAATGGTCATATATTTAGCTAGTCTAACATATACTCACATCCTTAAAGGGTACATAACCTATATATTCATTTTTCCTTTCTCATGCCAACTTCCTTGAAATACATCTGAATACATGGATGAAAAAGGGGAACTGAAAAGTTTATGCACTGCTGCCCTAGAGTTTCCATGCACCCCCCCCCTCCCCCACTTTTTTCATCCTCGATACACTTTTGCTATCTTGGGAGGATAGGGGTTTGAAATAAATATTTTGGGAAGTTACTTTAAAGATTATACATAGCTAATTTTTCAAGTACAATGTAATGGGTAAATAAAATATTACTTGCAGAGGCATCAGAAGGTCATGGCCTTCATATAAAAACCTCTTGCAGTGGCAGCAGGGACTGCAGATGCCCCCTCCTTCCCCCCTGGCATACCCTGGGATGGAGCTTGGTACCCCCTTGGAGGTATGATTTTTCTCCCCCAATATCACCTGGGTGGGGTTTGAGGACTCCTCCCCCTCGGCTGCCCTACCCCCTCTGGCCCACTGACCTCATGCTGCATTCACTAACAACCATAAGACTTGTCTATGGATATTCGCCACATGTCAGACATGATGCCATTAGCCCATAACTTTTGATTTTGTATTACAGATAATATATATTATATACCATACAATTGATAATATATAAATGCATATATGGTGGTATATTGCATATATATGGTGGTATATTGCATATATATGGTCATACATGGCCATATAGAATCATACACCCTGTCATACACGGAATTTCCATGTGGGAAAGCATATCCAGTGATGGGGATGCATAATATGCAAGTTTGATTCAAGTTATGAGAATATACCAAAGGTGCTGATGCATACACAGTAAATGACCTTTAGAAAAAATTTAATGCCAAAATACTTTCTGTAAAGCAGAGACAATTGGTTATGCATGAAACTAAAAACTCTTTGGCTTTACATTTCTTATCACAATCTATTTTGAATTGAAGTATTATGTAGGCTTATATAACCCAAGTCTGTATTAATTGCAGAAGCACTTTTTTATACCTAGCAAATTCTTCATATGTCTGAGTTAGTAAGTAATTTTGTCTATGCCTTTTCAATGATCATATCCCTAGCCATACTCTCCCTAATACAATGTGAGATATGAATGATTATCCATTTTATGAATGTGTAATATTTTCTGGTAGTTTGAAGTAAAGAACATTATTCAAGGCACGATATAAAACCAAAGGTGTTTTCACATGAGTAAAAATGTCTAGGGCCTTTTGTGGGACTTCTATTCAGAATGCATATGCTGTTGAAGGCATTCCCTGGATTAGTGTGCCACGTAAAATTTGGGAATGAAGAAAAAATTGGATAAGTCCTTCATCAAACTAGTGATTGGAATTTTTAAGCCTAAAGTTCTTCATCAATTAAATTCTTATCAATAACTAGTCATTTCAAAATGCAATTAGGGAAGGCCTCCTTGTTATGTTCATTATATTTGTTCGTTATATTCATAACCAATCTACCATACCTTTGTACTTTGTGAAATTTTTACAAAAACATTAAACAAATAGGCACTTATGTTTAAACACATGCTTTAAAATTTTTAGCTGCTGTGAGACTCTTAGTGATGACTCCAGCAAACCCTTGCATTATAACGGGTAGATGGATGACTCAGTAATGAGCTTGGTTCCCATGACAGAGGACCTCAATCAAGATTAGCCAAGTGAAGCATATATTTTCAAGTGCAAGCTCTGGCATGCTCAGGCTAGAAGCCCCCTTTGAACATAGCCTTCTAATTGTAAGATTTTTGGGGTGTTACAAAAAAAAACCAATATGGTAAAGGCCACTCCTTTGTTTAACCCTCTCTTGCACATAGCATAATAGGGTGTAGTGGAATACATATTGGCCTCTTGCACATTGTGTAGTAGAGTGTGCCTGTACTTTAAGACTATGTGACAGCTCTATACTACTCATGGAGTTCCACTCAGTTGTTTTGAAAATTTGATTCTGCTGAAATAAATGGGTTAAAAATGCCAGAAAAGTCACATATATGTTTCTGTAATTAGCTGTAACATCAAACCAAAGCTGATCCTGTTTCTGCTGCTAGATTAGAGCTCCAATCAATACACCATTGTGGTTTCATATTGAAACAGTTACCCTGTGAAACCTCTCTGATCCCAGAGGATAACTTACCCAATCCAACCACCTGAGCAAAATAGAGTCTGTCTAGGGATTATAGGGAAGTCAGATGTTACATGGAGTGAGAGGAGGTTACATGCTTGTGGGTTTTATATGAGAGGGAGGATTAGATCAATTGCTGATGTCAAGGTAATATTCTCAGATTTCTGTGCCTTGCGGGTTTTTTTCCTGACTGTACCTCAAAACCTTGTTTTTCATGCTATTTATTAGAGTTAGGGCTTGAGCTTCAGGATTTCAAAAAGTCTTCTGAGAAACTCCTGACATTTCCCATTGGCACTGACACACATACTTTGGTATGTGAGACAAATAGCTTCCTTCCATTTAAATAACTTTTAAACCATTCATGTATATCAGATGCTGCAATAAGATCCCCTTCATCACAGAGAGATTTCAATAGTATGCCAAAGCAAAGCAGGATCTACCATGACATCTGTACTAACCCACGTGAAAATTTCATATAAGACCATATATGAAATGGCCATATATTAAACCAGCCCAACATATATGGGGCATATATGACCATATAGTGCAATTCATATATGAACATATATGAGGTTTGACACAAGTCACATAAAATCATATGAGACTGAAAACATATATGATCCCATACATTTTCATATACAAATATGAAATGCACCATATACTGTCCTTATATGCCATGTCATATCTATGTATGGTGACATTACCTAAAACATGCCTATATCCAAATAGGGTCCATAATCCATCAGATACAGTATGATCATTCATATGCAAGTCGCCATACCTTACTTGCAATCAACTCATTTTTAATAGTTCATAGACCACAGTCAATTACTCCAAGAACTCATGTTTCATGGTGTTCAACATATGCACCCTTGTTAATGAAGGTGAACGTTTCAATATTATAGACTTTAACCTCCAAAAGTATTTTAATCAGTAATGCTATTTCATAACAAAACTTGGCTTATTCAGGTAGGAGTGTCGTTTTCATCTTGACTGACAACTCACAAGATAGATGAGAAAAGAACCTGTTTCTTCCTGAAATAATCCAATGAAGGAATTGTTCAATGAAGGCATGACACGACATGTGCCCCCCACTTAACAACAAAAAATGTATTAATACAAAGAAAAAGATTCATGAAATGGATAACAGCATCCCAGAGTTCTTGTGCCCCCCCCCCCCCCCTCTCTCTCTCTCTCGTCTTTGACTCCTTTTAATTTGTTCCTAGTTCTTTCAGCCTTAGAAAGGCGTCTGAACAAGTCTCTGTCTTCTTGGAAGTTGCCAAACTAAGGAAGAAGAACGATGGTAGAGGCTTTTCTGTTGACGAGAAGGAAGATCCCGGCTGTTTGTTTTCGTAGCATGGCCATCTCCTATGGTCCTTGTTAGTGCTGTACAAGGGAGCCTTTTAAGAATCCATCCCCTCTCCCCCTTCTCTCTTCTTTCTCTCCCCCCCCCCCCTTCTTTTCTTACGTATTTTCTTGGTCTTCCCTGGTTTACTTTGAGAACCTTCGCCTTCAAGGGTCTTTTTGGGAACGGGGTTCGTCATTTAGGATTGACATAACAAAAGCTGCAATTCTTGCACGCTTGCTTGGGCTCATGAATCTTGGTATCTGTACGAATATATGCTCGAAGTCTTCTAGAGGAAATTCTGTTACAAATGTCGGGTTAAGGTTACAAGAAGGCAATCGACCGAAGTATGTCATGTCCTTCAAGCAAGTTATACCAGGGAAATTGAGGGTAGAAGCAGCAAGGAAGGGATTTTTGCTTTGTTTATGTGGAGCGTGTCCCGAGGGGGTGGAAGATGAAGATGAGGAGGAGCATCTGGTGGATTTTCTTCTCTCTCTCCCTCCCCTCTTGTGTATGTCCTTTGTACGGACACCTTGTTTATTCCTCCCCTACCGACTTGTAGATCAACCTGGCACGTGGGGAAGAAAACTTGCCCCAACAGCAACAATTTTTTACCCATTCGAAAACTTGTCCCTGAAGGGGTGTGGCGTGGAAACAAGGCCGTCATTGTTTCGGGACTCAATCACACAGGATCTCATTTTTCATGGAGAGGAGAGAGAAAGGTCCGCTATAGAGTCGTCTGTGTTCTCACATGATGAATGGTTTCCGACTTCCCCTGAAACGCCATAGGGAGTCTTTCACACCTTCGTATTCACCGTAACGATCCCTTCGTCGTCTAGGCGAGACGAGACGAAAAGGAGAGAATGATGCAAAGAAAAGGAAAAAGATTGCGAATCCGCGGAAAGGCAAGAAAGGGAGAAAAACTTGGGGCGGAAATGAAATTTCCCGGATTGGTGATCGGAATACCAAGAGGAAGGAGACTTTCGATATTTCCTGCAGGAAAAGAGATTTGGGGGATGGTCATTAGCAGCAGAGCAGAAGCTTTCTCTCCTCTCTGTCTCTTCCTCTCGCCGATTCGGAGATGAACGTCGGAACATAAATATGAGGCGAGGAAAAAGAGGGGAGACCCAATATCGTGCCAACGTTGCCCCTTTCGCGCTGCTCGGTATCCTGGAAATGATGAATCCCATTACTTTTCGGTCGTTTTTGACTCTTGGGCTGCAAGTTGAGATTATTTTCCAGAAAAAATTAAGTTTTTGGAAGCTGAGTAAATCGCAGCCTGGAACATAAACCAAGTTAATGAACTACAGAATGGCTTTGGTTACAATAAAAAATGTAAATCTGAAAATTCCCGAACTTGAACGAAATGCAATACGATCCCAGTAAAATCCTGGATGAAGGAAGAAATAGGGGGAGGGGGCGTAGTTGTAGGACGTTGGGAGGGGGGGGGGGATGTAATCGTGTCCATGAAAGAGGCTGGCAGATGGTACGGAATGGCCATGAATGGGGGCTCAGACACATCTCAAGTACACCCGATGCCACCTTGTTATGGCCTCTCCAGACCCATCCAATACAATATGACTCTTCCTTACTTCCTTCCCCCTCTCCCCTGTTTTAAATATCATTCCTCTGTCGGGCGGCGTTTTGTGTATATAGAGGGTTCTTTTCCGCCTTGCATGGTCTCCGTGCATATAAAAATATGCTTTTGGATTCGAGAATCATATAAGAGAGAAGGAGAGGAGGGGGGAGGCGAGGAAATGTACTTCTTAAAGGCCTCCCTTCTCTCCCTCTTCTCCCCTCCCCATCTTCGGCCCCTTGGGGTAGGCTATTGAATCCCAAAATTCGCGGGGTTTTAACATTCGCGATTCCACGAACTCCTCTTTCCTTTCCCCACATTGAAGCTAGCTTTTTGGTTGAGAAGTATCCACGGTCTCCCCTTTTCACCCCGAATGCCTGCTGATTGATTTCTGATATTATTACTATCGAAATTTCTTGATTTTCTTCTCCATGGATGGCGCTTCTATATTCCCCCCTGCTTGTAATAGGAGCCCTTGTGTGTGTGTGTATGTGTGTGAGTGCATGAGTGTCTCTGTGGGAGGAACAGGGAGGAAAAGGAGCTCAGTGTTGTAGTTGAACGTCTTTCTGCCTTCAGTGGGTGGAGAAATCGCTCGAGGGTGTATGTTGTTGTATGTGTGGAACATGAAGTGATTTTTGTTCTGATTCGAAAAGCCAAGCATGTTCTCCACCTACGTCCCCTTCGTAAGCCTTGTTTCTCATCAACGAGCATCTGTATAGGTGTAGAAAAGGGCGTGGGTTCATGCACGTGTTAGTGTATGCCTTAAGGTGGGACTGGGTTGGCTCCACACCCAAGGCCGACTGCTTTTTTTTTCCCCCTCCTCTCACCCCCATCTCACTACACGCCTTGGGTCACGTATTCTTAATTGATAGATTTTCTCCGTCTCGGAAGAGCGGGTCGTGAAATATTGGGAGACGAAGGGGGAGGGAAGAAAGGAAGGAAAAATGAAAACGAAAAGTCGGGGGAAGGAAAATTAATGAAATCTCGCCGATGAATGAATGGATGCAAATTCCTCTTCAATTTATAACGCGAAACTTTTTTCTCTCCTTCTTTCCTGCCCCGGCGTTTATTAGCGAAAAAGAGTTGGGGCTCGAGGAGATGAGGCAGAGTTTCTTTGCATGCATGATTAATAGAGTCGGAAGGGGGAGGGGAAAAAAGCAGGAAGGAGCCTCGTTCTTCAAGATGACGCACCTCATTCCTCTCTCCAAATGTGACTCCCTTTTTTTCTCTCTTCCTTTTGATTCGGCACGAAGATCTAGGTTTGATTAAAAGCCTTCCAGGTCTCGAAATTGTCACCGCTTCGTTATTATGGACTCCCTTCCCGTTTTCAATTTGCATCTATATGCCCAGATGTCGCTTCCCCTCTTCCATATATCCATTCTCGCGTTCTCCCATGTATAATCATTCAGCGCGCCCTTAATTAAAATCCCAGCCGGAGCTCTAATTAGCTGTCGTGCTTCATCCATAGATCCCCCCTTCTCTCTCTTTCCTCCTTCGTCCTATAATCGCGCGATAATAAATTATTTAGGCGGATTTAGAGACGGTGAATTATTGCAGCAGTGGTTGTTACTTGAAGGTGCGAAGAAACCCATTAAATATATACACGTGAAAGCCTATCAGAAATTGCATTGCAGGTGATGGAAGTTGATTTTAACGGGTTGTTGAAGAAGATTGAAATAGTATACTATAGCGCGTGGAACCGGGAAAATATGAAATTTACATAAGAGAGGAATGTCTCTGTGGAGGGAAGCCCCTGGGGAAACCGTGCAAAATTGGATTCCTCTGGTCCACTTTCATATTGGAATCCAGGGCGGATTCAATGAAGATTCGCTCTATCTTGATTCATGGGGAAGACGGGGATTTAGACTGAGAGATGGGAGGTAGAATTCTGTCCCACTGTGGTGTTTCGAATGCTTTTAATGGATTGGCTGTTCGTGGTCTCGATTTTCTTTTAATTGGATTGGTGTCCTCGTTTGTGTGTTTCAGTACGCGCCAGAGGAGTTTGGTCAAGACTCTCCCAGGTACACGTCCCCGAAACCAAATGCGAACCTGTACGGTGACGCCTACTTCTTGGGTTTGTTACTTTTCTTTTTTCCAATTCTGCAAATTTTTAAAATAATGAAGTTGCATTGATTTCTTTGCTATTCGCCTCTTGATATGCATTAATTGAACAGACGGAGGTGGGGGTGGTGGTGAAGGGGATCCATGGAATCCAAGCGGTCACCTGACCAATTCTTCCTATCCGCCTTACAGTACAAGCCAGCCTTACCCAGCCAATGCGACTGCTTCGGTCCTTCCAGAACCCCTGGTAAGCTGTCATCCACTGGATGCGACTATTTTAAAAATTCACCAATGTAGATTCCTAGCGATTTAATGTCTTCCACTTTAGTCCCATGAATCTTGAATGTTTCGCATCCGTCCGGATTAAAGGAAATCTTAGTATGATGCTCAGGAAATGAAAAGTTTACTGGTTCCCTATCGATCACTGTCGGCTGGGTAATAATAGGATGAGATGACGGGATCGGCAGATAAATCGTTATTGGGCACCGATGTATTCTTTTCTCTGGTTTTGTCAACTATTGTCGTGAGTTTAGAGGTTGCCTGGTTTATTTTCAGTTGTATGGAAGTTTGAACCCCGGAGGACCCGGGGAAGTTGTGGGTCTCCCACCGCTCTCCACATTCCGGGGGCCGACGGGGGTGTCCTCTTCCTCGGGCCCTGTGTCATCTAGCCCTCCCCTGTACTCCACCCCGAACCACTCCCATTCCCAGACTGGGGATGCTCTTGGGAAGGCCCTGGCTTCCATCTACAGCGAGGGGGGGCCGGGCGGTGGTCGCGGGGACTCCCTTTATCCCCCATCTTCCAATTCCACGCCGGTGTCTTCGCCTCAACCCCACGGCGGCCCTCCTCTCTCTCAGTGGCCATCCGCTTCTCCGCCCTACGGCCCACCCCCTCCGCACGATCGCCCTCCTCTCCCCCACATGGTGAGAAAACTGCCTACGTTGTAAATGTGGGATGGTAATAGTTCAACTGGATGCAAGAGTTTCTTCATATGCTTCCAAGGAGAATTACATGATGTGCTGCATTACTATATTGAGAGGAATTTTAGAAAAAAAAGCATGTAAATATCCGTGGAAATACTCGAAACACCTCCACGTTTGCATTGGGATAGGGCCAGACTCAGATCATTCCAGAAGTCTTTCGACTCCAGTGATATTCTGGAAGCGGCATCCATCATATTCATGGTTTTCCAGGAACACAAGTTTGGATGTCAGCCAGCCAAACAGTTGGCTCTATTTGTCAGCTGGGATGGACAGCAGCTAATTCATCATCGTGTACCGAAAATGAAAAACCTTATGCATCCAGCTGAACCTTTTTCTTGCACCTTGATAGTTTCCATCCGTAGTCCACTGCACTTGTAGACACCTGTCCTTTTTGTTTCCATCCGATTTTGAGATTTTTTGGATTCTTTGTTTGCTGTCTACCTGGATTGGGTTGGATTGCATGTTGTGTGTGGTCAAACTCACCGTTTTGATTTTTTTGGTTTTTTTTTTTTTCTTCCTGCCTACCCCCTTCCCTTGTCTGGTTTCTTCCCTCTTCCTGCATCTGTCTTTGGTGTGGAATGGTGTTAGACCCCGCTGGTCACATCGTCCAGTCGAGACCCAACCGCGGATTCAGATGCGGCGGGTGTGTCTGTCACTGCACCTGATCACGAGGGCCTTGACGATGCCATCGGAATCCTTCGGAACCACGCTCAGGTATGACCTGCCTGGAATAGTGGAATGTCAGCTCCCATCACCCCCACACCTTTTCGGTTGAAGCATGTATGAATGTGTTGTGGTGTGTGTGGCTGTGTGTTTATATAAGCTCCAAATTGCTCATATCACTCATCAAAGGAAAGCATTGACGTATCGTGTTATTTGGAAAGCAGGTTGGGGGATCATCGAGGATCGAGGAGAGGTTGGATGATGCAATCAACGTCTTGAGGACTCATGCAGAGGCGCAAGGTCTCCTGGGTGCCATCCCCCCACCTCCCCCGCATTTAACTGGGCCCAACAATCTCCTTCCCTACCCTCAGACACCTGGTGCCACTGCCCTTGAACCTCCACCCCACCTCGTAAGCTGCTTCCTTCTGGAGTAGCCTTCGCTATAACTAAATTATATGTCACCTTTTTTGGAAGGCAGATCCATGAGCAGTTGCTACTGCATTAGGCACTGAGTGTCTCAGGTCTGCATTTGCAAAATTAAGCGAAGTTTTTAGCGAGACCCGAGGAATTAACTGTTGAAATATTAACTTAGTGCATTAATATTTTGCCCTGAGTGAGTCGTTTCATTCCTGTCAAAGATATCGTTTGCACATCGTCAATCTCCTTTTGTAGACAAGTCCCCATAACATGGGGGCATCAGGAGGGACCAAGGATGTGCATTCCTTCTCTTCCCTGCCCACGCCATCGGAGGCTGAACACAAGCTCACACCTTCCAACACAAGTGAGTTTCTCTTGCCATTCCATAGCCTCTACCTGACCCCTCAGACTTTAGTGACCTTGTATGCAAATCGTGTACTGCCTACAGAAAAGCGGAAACAGCAAGCAGATGACTCGAAAGACGGGATCTCCACGACGTCTGTGACCTCGGCAGCCTCGGCCACTACCACGACATCTGCATCACAGAAAAGCAAACGCTCAAGGAGATAGTGAGTTATAGTTTTCGCTCTTTAAAAAAACTTAGGACTTCACTGAATAAAATTTTAGTGTTAACCTGTGCCCTGACAGCGCTGAAGATGAAGAGGATCCTGAGATAAAAATGGTGAAGGAGAAGGAAAGGAGGCAAGCAAATAATGCACGGGAGAGGTGAGTTCAGCTCTTAATTGCATCTTTTAAAAAATTTTTCATACGTTTGAAAAATCAAGCAATGTAGCTGTACAGTTTTATTCAATGACTCTTCCCAAGAGGATGGCTCAGCCTGTGCATGATGGTCTTTCCACTCTGGCATGCTTTTTTTTCATACTCCACTCTGCTCTCCTCTGTCCTTTCCTCTGCACTGTATAGAACTCAGTCTCTGCTCTATTTTTTTTTTTTTTTTATATATTCTTATTCCATCGATCCCAGGTAAGATTCCCATTGGTCTGCTTTGGCTCTTCAAGTAATGCATAAAAAACAGTATTTGACTTCTTCCACATTTTTTCCTGGATCCCTCTGAGAATCCTTGAAGTCACTCTGCCATTTGTCACCCAAATTTCTTTTATACTGATGCAAATAACCAGTGATGCTGGTGCTGGTCAGTCCAGTGTGGAGTAAATTTTTTGCCAAGATAAACTTGGCTCTAACCTGAACTTACAAGCAACCTAACTTGGGCAGGCTGTCACTCTGGGGAGTTGTATACATTAAGTGTTTAATTATTATAGAGGAAAAAAAAACTGCAGTGTAAGTTGTAAGTTAAATTATAAGAAAGAAAAAGGAAGCTGCAGTGTAAGTTGAGAGCCAGATCATAAAGAAAAGATGAATTGAGATCCTTTTGAGGTGACATGGCATGGTGAACTTCCCAGGATTCGAGTGAAGGACATTAACGGGGCATTCCAGGAGCTAGGGCGGATGTGCATGATGCACTTGAACACGGAGAAGGGCCAGACCAAGTTAAGCATCCTGCATCAAACTGTCGAGGTCATCGTGCAACTGGAGCGTCAAGTCAGAGGTTTGTGCTTTCTACCCACCTGCCACAGCATCCAATCTGTTCCATCAGCAAGATTCATGTTAGGTATAAATGTCAGGTGGATGAAGTTTTCCCATGCAGAATCATCTCTCTCTTACTGTGTCTGATTGCCAGATGATACCACTTCATGTCTGAAAGGCTTGATTTCTACTCTTCATCTTGATCCTGGTTCTTTGTCTTCATTGCAACAAGATAGATAGGCTTCACTCTCCAAATTTGTCAGTTCCTAGGTGCCATTTAGAGAATATTCAGAAGAGTATGACTTTGGATGGTTGTGTTGCTCCATAGGAAGTCTCTCTCTCCACCATTGTTAGATGATTAGGAGGAGTCTTGTTCAAGGCAGATCTTGTCTCTTGCCTCCATTGCATGTTGTCAGTGGTACTATATCCATTGACACTTAGTTTCCTTGGATGCATGCCTGGCCATCCTCTTGGGGGAGTATTGTCAATCATGAAATTGACTTTGTGACTGGGGAGTATTCCATCATTGCTTGCGTATAGGATTCGCATTCGAGACATCAACGAGGCATTGAAGGAGCTGGGTCGAATGTGCATGACACATCTCAAGTCCGACAAGCCCCAGACAAAGCTGGGGATCCTCAACATGGCTGTTGAGGTCATCATGCAGCTCGAGCAGCAAGTTCGAGGTACACCCTCTCATCTTCTTGACCAGGGTCCAGGATATTGGATCAACATTGGAGGATGTTTACACTGAGTGATGGTGTTCTTGTAACACTTTATTATTTTGAGGGATTTATTTTTTTGTCAATGTTGTGATCATTTTCCTTGTATATTGTAAAAGGCTCAAGTAATTATGTTCTTTTCTCTGGAAAAGTGCCTTATCCATTTCAGTAATAGGTAGACACCAAATGCTATATGCCAGATTGCCAGATGTGGCAGCAACAGGGTTGCAATTTGTTGAAGAGCTCAATGGTAACTGGGAGGATCAAGTAATAGTACCTGTAATTGACCATCTGGTTTCTGTTCATTTTCTGCACTGGTACCTTCTTGCATTATACACTAATGGCACATGCTTCTCTCTATATGATAGAACGAAACCTGAACCCAAAAGCGGCGTGTCTCAAGCGGAGAGAGGAGGAGAAGGCCGAAGAACCAAAGATGCCTCACATGGCAATTCCTCCACCCATGCCTCCGTACCCTCACATGGTGAGTCCTCTTCCTTCTGACTTTCAAGAAATCATGAACCTGGGCTTTTGAGATGTAAGGTTATGGTTGTTCGTGGTTTCAGGCACCAGGTCCACAACCGCCGCTACCTCAGTAGCCCGAGTGTGTCCAGGGACGCGTGTGCTGGTTGAACCTGCGTGAGAATCATCCCTGAGCGAGACAGACTCAGACGTGGTTCTGTTTTCTCTCCCTCCCATGCATTGTTATACAATTTGTTGAAAACAGACCTTCGCTTTTGGACGATCCCTACGCCAGTGTCTTTCTGGACTGCACCAGCGACAAAACGTGAAAGAAGGAAAGAAAGAAGCTCAATGCTCAATGCATCATCCTCCCCTTCTCCTGTGAGGGATGTCCCTCTCCAGTGTCTCTTCCTCCCTCTTGCTCTCTTTGGCAAGTTTCATTTTAGTTAATTTTTTTTTTTTTTTTTTACCGGGTTCTTCTCCATTCCCGGCACCAGTCCGGACAATTCCGAGTGGCATTACCCGCTAACTGAGGAAGCGACATATCCCCCCAAGTCATGGAAGCTTTTTTGTATTTTTATTTTGAGTTTTTCTCTTGAGCGAGATTTTTGGCATATCTTGGCAGCATATCGAGGTGAGGCAGGATCTTTTATCGCATTTCCGCTGGCAGCCGGCTTTGTCTTCTGTTCAGTTTACATTGCTCAGAGTTTGACGATGATGAGATGATATTAGTCGGACGGGCACTCGTTCCACAAGTGATGATGCCAGAAGAGGGAATGGAAATATTCAAATGTTGATCTCAAAGAATTATTTCTTCCCCTTTTTTTTTCCTTTGCTCCTGATGCCACTCTTTGCATTTACCTGATTTTGTCGTGGGAAGGTCGTGCTGCATTTTTGTTGTTCAAGCTGGAATTGGGGATTTATGAGACGTTATTCTGGGTGTGTGCCTTTTTTATGGAGACTGTATGCTCTGGTTTTTGCTTCATTCTCCTTTCACTTGTGTCAGAGTTCCCTTTGATTTTTGGAATCAAAAGACTGCTTTTGATGACAGCTATTTTTCCCGCCCAAAGGACATCGTAGACCAGATGAAGGAAAATTTCTATGATGAAATTTCGAGTACAGCCCGTCCTGTTGGATACTTTCCATCCTCTTACCCAGTTTCTTGCTCCTTCTGATTGAAGGACTTCCTATTACCCTCCTCTGTTTCCTGGATGCAGCAGAGGTTCTTCATGGACAGAGAAGAAAAGAAAGTCTGTATACTTTGCAGGAATAAAATGTGCCATTTATCATCCCTAGCCTTATTTTATTTATTTTGTGGAACCTACAGAGTTTATTTGCTGAAGATCCTGAAATGATTTGGGAGATTTTATGAACCATTTGACTGGAAACCAATACCTGTACTGAATTTGTGAAAAACACAGTTTTTATTTGCCAGACATGGCAGATGAAACCAGCCATTTGCCTTGTCAACTGCAAGGTGGAGATTAATGTGTAAGTATGTGGTGTTTGCGTTAATTATCCATACCATATTCTGACATGGAATGAACGATCTATTCCCATCAAATCTTGGGTTCGCCATGGTGGAAGGCCTCATAATTCATTCCTTGGGTATTTGTCTTGAAAATTGTTATGCCGAAAGAAGTGCCAGTGATGATTGGGTATTAACACTCCCTGATGAAATTTCCCAACACTCCCACACGCACGATGACTCCCAAATGAAAAAGTTGGCATCGAGCCACGGACGTATCGACACTTGCACATGCCACGAAACGCACATCACCAGACATATGCGCCTCTGGTTGGTGCTTCTCTGCAGTCGACGTTTCGACGAGGCCACTTGCATTGCGCAGTATTTTCCTCTCACGGGACAGGTGCATCTGGGCAATATAAAAAAAAAACCTCTAGACACCAAATTTGTACGACCCTGCTCCACAATTCATTGGAAAGCTATACCTAGACGGCTCAAGGTCTCGAATCGCAGGCCAGATACGGGATGACATCCTTCATGACGTCACCCAAGAGCCTAGCCCATCCGTCCACCCGCTCATTCCCGAGGATGACTCCGGACCGATTCCATGGAGTTTCCTCGAGTTCGTTCTCGTTCTCTCGAGGAATCCGGGAGGATGAATTTGAGTCGATCTGAAGTCGGCCTACCGTGTCTTCTCTGGTCGTTCCCGATTCGCAAGGTTTATGACCGTCATTCGATAAGCATCAGTGCCCTTTATAACCGTTTCACATTATTAATAACTCCATCATTCATGTTCTGTTGGTATCGCATATGTTACGCGAGGATGAATTGTGCCTTTCGTACTTTCCCGAAAGTAGAAACATTATAATGTCTTCCTGCATCCCTCCATCAGGCTCGCCGGTTCAAAGTACTCAACAGTAACATAACAAAGTAGTTATTGGAGGAAAATATAAAACTAACATTTTTATTCCACATAGTGATTCTTTTGATGGGAACATCGTTTTGCTTCCCATCCCTACAAAAATTGTTTTCCTCTAGAAAATGAATGCATTTTTCATTAAAAAGTCCTCACTTCTGAAAAGAAGGCGGCCCTGAAAAGAAGTCTTGTCACCTGTCAAAAGTAATAGACGAGCGGGCGTGGTCAAGGACACACACGTAGCCCATGCATTTGTTCGCCTCATCTTTCTTATGTCTGTCGACTTTGGTTTCAATTCGGTGCGATGTCGACATCAAGTGCATTTTTTAATAACACGCGTAGATGCAGTGATCAACAAGTATCACTTTGGTCCATCAGTACAACAAGCGGCGGCACAAAAATATGAAAATGTGTTTTTAATTAAATTTAATGGGGATTTCCTCAAGGAAAAAATATATTTATCTCGTGTTAAATTCGAATTGATTAACGAAAGTGATTGCATGGAGACGGGAGCGCGGAACACGCTCGGTCGAATATGCCCAAAGCGTGAGACAGATTCCCGCCAGCAGTGGCAGTGGTCCATCCTCGACGTTTGCAGCGATGAGGTCTCCACCGCGGAGCGCGACAGGAAAACTACAAAAAAATATAAGGGGAAAATTTAAAATGCCCGTAATTCGATAGACAATCGAGTCCGAGCAAAAGAAGGATTCGGTTGTTTGTCGAACGAAATCGTCTCAGCCGCGATCGAGTCCGGAAGCTTTGCAAGGACGGGAGACCGTTTGCTGCAACATTTGTGAGCCGACGAGAATGTTTCGAGGTTTTTACCACTTGCGTTTCAAACTTTTAAGATCGATCGTCTCACAAGTTTCGTTCGCTCTGCCGACTTTAATGTACATTTCGTCCTTTAATTTTTAGCAACGACTGATAATTTTGCGATTGCCGCCCGCTTCTCTTTGAAGCGGTCGCCTTATAGAGAATGCAGAATGACTTCGTGCATTTTCCAATTCGCTTTTTAGCGGTTCTGGAATGTGCTGTGAACAGACAAACCAGCACACGAGCGGGGTAGACTGACAAAAAAAAAACATTCCGAAATGTGCAATCCGACGCGCCCGTTGGATTCGTATCTGCATCGAACGAGGTTCGAAATTCGGAAGACTTTTTATTTTTCCCCTCTACTGTATACTGCATATACCTTGTCGAATCAGGACGATTCCCTGCGAAGAGGGATCTTCGCGACATCTCTGCGGTTGCCCGGCATTTGGTTTGTTCCGTATCCTGTAGATGTCGCCGAATAGGAAGACAGTAGCCAATCAGAGGACGAGTTTCTAATCTACGTATTGCAGAACTGCGGCACCGTCTTGAATGTACAGTAACGCAGGCACGGGTTTGTTCTCGTTCTGATCCCGTGTCACAGCCTCTTTTTACTTGCTCGTCAACCCATATACGGGTTAGTTCGCGTATGGATGGGGGAATTCTGTATTTGTTACTCGTTTGGGAATACACAGCTGCACGTTTGCTGCCTGTGAATCTAACGAGGAGTTCAATATTTCGCAGGTGTGAACGTTTAGGTTCCCTGAATCCTGTCGACCGTTTCTTGGCCATACAAGACTGTCCTGTGAGAAAAGATGAGCAAAGATATTTTTCAGTTGAAAGAGTCTTCGCCAGCTCTCCTCGTGGATTTCGCAGAGAAGCGATTGTCCACTTTTAAGAAGCAGGAAGAGTTGGCCCAGGAGCAGGTCAAGTACGTAATGTCCTTGGCAGATCAATAAGTACCTCATTCGTGAGGATGCCATGGTTATAAAAAAAAATACTATTTTTTTTTTCCTCAGACAATTGGTTTATGCCCTTGGCAAGGCAGATAAGGAGAATGAATTCTTCCGCATGAAGCTTCAGGCGCTCGTCGTAGAGGTACGTCAAAGGACTGTCCTAAAGGTCCTCGCATTGCATTTGATCCTTGCCCGCGCCATACCAAATCCATCTCTCATGCGGCAGAACAAAAAGATGCAGAACGGAATAGAAGCACGTCGGCAGGAGAGACAGAGAGCCGAAATGGCCGTGAGCGAAGCGATGCAAGACAGGCAAAAGAATGCGGCCCTGCTGGAAGAAGTCGCCGAACTCAAGCAGAAGATCGAGACGCTGGAGAAGGAGAAGCTCCAGGAGAAATCGGCCTCGCCGAACGAGGAATCGTCTCATTCCGGGAAAAACGTGGAAAACCCGGTGAGACCCGGACGCGATCGCCCTTCGGAACCGAAAGGGAAGACCCAGAGATCTCGACTCGTCCCTTATTCGAAGCAACTTGGACTGACTTCCCACCCATCTCGCATCCAGGTATACAATCCAAGTGAAGATCCAATTTTATGAGATAAATGCTGGACGATGGAAATAACCGTAATGCAGAACAGCTTTCAAGTTCCCACGGAGTCCACAAATTTTCATCCGTAACAACTCGGTTCCTCTGCAAGTACGCGATTGGGGATCTTCTCATTCTCATTCCTTTTCTGACGATCAAGTGGTAATCGGACCTTTAGGCCTTGAGGCCAAGGTACCATTACCATACCTAAGGTCGTATTGAACGCGCAAATTATTTATCCTCCTTCATGATTCACAAAACGTCGATAGCACCAACGAGAACGTCGTAAAAAAAAAACAATAGGTTCTCGATTGGTCTCATGCATGGATATTGCCTCTTCCGAAGGGAAAATCATTCCTTTCCCTTTCACTTTCCCTTCACTGGAACTGGGGCAGCGAGAGTTACCGCTCTCGAGAGCGGGGCAAGGGTAAGGTCAAGGGCAAGAGGGGAAATATTCCTCCTTTCTCTTTGGCTATTATCACCAGATTTCGATAAATGAAGTACCGAGACGGACCCATCCTCTTCCGGGTGTCTCACCTTGCCCCTATTCAACTTCTCACACTGCATTCGCTAGAGAAAAGTGAAAATATCTCCTTGGCATTGACATTCGATTCTGATGTGTAGATGTGTGGTTATCATCTTCGTGATGTGAATTGATTTGCAGTCATGAACGTGTCTAGTTTCCCCCCTCTTAAATTAAACAGATGTCGCACTTTCAAAGCCACTGTCTGAAATCTTCGCTCTTGATCACGCTGAAACTAGAGAAAATTATTGCAAAATCATTACCGTCAGGTGAGGAGAAAGTGAAATGTTGGTCAGAATCCCTTTTCGCGATTCAGCACAGAATGCTTTCCAATGCCTTTTTTAAATTTCGTCTTCCCGAGCGATTCTTGCTCTACAAAGTCTCCGTTCCTTGCATTTGCGGCCGTGATCCTACGCAATTCGAATAAGAGCGAGCTATTATGACGCCCCGATTGCCAATTTCTACGTCGTTGTTCCTCTTTCATGCTTACATTTCAGCCGCCCCCGGAGAAGCGTCCATTCGAGCCCAGCGGAAATAAGAATGTGAAGCGCCAGATGCCTTGTCCCACGATAAAGGTACGATAACAGAAACATTACCGTTTTTCTTTGTTTGTTTTTTTTTTGGGTGGGGGCGAGACGAATAGACACCACTCTAAATATAACATCGTCCGATCCGTGAAGAAACCAGCTTACAAAGGTGAATACCCCGCGCAGGGCCGAGTTGAGGCGACGGAGGATGCGAAGCTCAACTTCACTCCGATCCTCATCACCATCGAAGAATGAATTTGTTAATGATGAGTGCATTAATGATAATTATGCACTCTTCTTCATCTGTAGACCTGAAGTTCGATGCTCTGAACTGTCGCTGGACGATTTCGTATTCTTGATGTTCCCTTCGGTGCCATCAAAATAAATTACCATCTTGCTTGAGATGGAGTTTCATTTTCATCGTGTGAAACTCGAAAAGATTTGAACGAATTCAAAGGATGAACCAATTTCCACGAAGTGACGTCGTCTCCCAAATGCATTCGCTTGATGCTAAGAAGCCCCTCAAACCTCATGTTTCGGTTATATTTCAATTATTTTCTAAGAAACACACTTTGATCCCGTGCATTGGATCCCTTTTTCCACTCCGCAGTTGATAAGAAACAACACTTTGAGATTGCGAGGAAATGCAATAGGCCAATTAGTTCGGGCAGACAGAGCAACGAAAGGCATTGCGAGAGACAATCGTCGACCTCATCTGAAGACGAAACGAGAAACGATGAAACATGACATCGGCGGCCGGTATCGATTTCGTGTCTCCCGCGATACCTGTCAAATGATTAAGAGGGGAGCATTTCAAAATTTATTCCATGACGCAGGCCGTGGGATTGGGTCCAGCTGACAGTCCTGCTGATTCTAGACTTCATTTTATTCGATTCGCCGGTAGTCAGACGTGAAGCCGAGATAGCTCAGTTGGGAGAGCGTTAGACTGAAGATCTAAAGGTCCCTGGTTCGATCCCGGGTCTCGGCGCTTCCCTGAACCTATTATTTTTAAGAAAATATGTATTTCCTTTTAGTCCCTCATGCTTCCTTTTTGCTAGATCCACGATGTTGGAAGTTACATATCACGAACCAAGTAATGTTTCTTGCTTTTGTGGTCACTATTGTGCGAGAGAGCCCATCAAATTCGTATTTTCTTACCCGATGGGGTAGGAAGGTGAAGGAAGCGAAAGGTCTGGGTATATCTTTAAATCTTCTGCTCAAACCATCGCTCAAATGTGAAAAGTTGGCAATATCTCCTCTTACCCGAACTCAGCGGACGTCACAACTCAGCATGGGGAAACCCATGCTGGCATCTATTCCTGTTGCCTCAACTGTCACGACAGATTTGCATTTCTATCATTTCAATGAATGCCACGTAAATGATATTCATTGTTATGATAGAAATGAGAGTTATTTCTTTCATTAAGAATTATATTTTAATATTTACGCGTTCAGGCCTTATGACCTTCAAATCGTGCAGAATTTCAAGAAAATTCATATTATGACTTTCTGAACCACTTGACATGGACAGGGTAATCAGAGAAATGCATGAATTAATGCTTTGGCAAAGAAGTTCAGATGAACCTATTTCTCAGAAGAAAAAAAAAATGATGCGCCGAGACCCGGGATCGAACCAGGGACCTTTAGATCTTCAGTCTAACGCTCTCCCAACTGAGCTATCTCGGCTGCCGACATGAGTGAGGCTAGTAAGCAGCGTACGAGAACGAATCCGATGCCACTGTCTTTCGCTCGCCCGCTCCCCCTCGGTCTGCCGGCTTCACACACTCACCCGCCTACTCGCGATCCTTCGCATGCGCAGCTCTTCTCAACTTCGGGACGTCGTCTCCATTCGTTACTTTACCGGTCTTTCTTTCTCGTTTTTTCAAGTGCGAAGGACGCAGATAATTTAAATGAAAGTAAAATTGACTCCTTGCCTTGAAGGACAGAGGTCGGTCGGTCGATCGGAAGGAATTTTTCCCCCTATTCTTTATTCCGTCGAGGAGTCACCGATCTTATTTTTTTTTTAAGCCGTTCCCTGTGATCTCAGAAATAATTTAAGCGCGATTGGGACTTCCGATGGCACTTGAAATTTCGCTTGTGTTGAAAAGGAAGGAGAATTTTTAACGTTGGCGATGTGGAAGGCTGCGTGTGCGAGGGCGGTGCTCAATGCGTGTGAGAGCTGACGTTGGGGGAGAGGGAGACCCTAACGCGCATGCGCGCCACGGTTGCTAGATCCGGCCTTTATGCTCTCGCATGCAACCGTCGTGAGGGGGACCGTGATGCTCGCTTGACTAATTCTCTCGAGTCCTTTGTCATGCATTGAGAGCACGACGTCCAGAATTGAGAGCAATGCAAGCGTGAAGTGGGGAACCCAAGGCCTTCTGAAAAAATGTAACGTGAACCTTCTAGCCTTCAACGGAACCGTTGGGGAGTGTCATGACTCAGTGTATGCTAAACAAAAAAAAAGGAAAATAAATAAATGGACATGGGTGTGCGTCGCGTGGCCAAATAAATGGATCGGAAAGGATTAATTTTCCACTCATCGAATCTAAAACTCATGTATTCCCCGCGGAGAGCCCCCCAGGATTTGTGTATTTGTATTGTACAGTTTGACATCCCTGGTGTAGAATGTCTCATGATCGTAGATGATGATAAGTCCCTTCGTTCTTCGGAAGACGTTACGAATGCAGTCGGGAAACGATCTTCATCCTCTGCCTTCCTCCAGGATTCCATCTTCCATGCTGAGTCTTCCTGCATTATTTGGCTTTCATTGACGGGGAAGTTCGCGGTGTCCATAAAGTGGCTTTTTTTTAAACAATGAATTTTTTACAGTGCAAGCTTCGGTAAAGTTTTTAACCGATGAAGTCCGTCTCAGAAAATGAAAGCTTCCTTTCGAAGAATGTCCGCAGTAACCCTCACAAAATTTTTTACTATTCGGCACATATATCTAAGGTCGGCAGGAAAAGTCCCCGTCGAGAAAAGTTTATTAGTAAAACCTAAAGTGGTACCCCTCGATTGTGAAGTGGCAGCAAGCCCACAAAGAAGGCCGATAGTCAGCAATGGACTCTCCAAAAAGTGCACACCAAAATTAATTTGTACAAAATCCCCAAGGACTATGCATTTCCGTCGTCGATGACCAGATGAGTCGATGGTCAGTGATAGATAGGGACAGCCGCGTTTTGCCCATGACCTATATGTGTAATTGTCATTATGTCAATTATGCATAGGAATAGGCGTGAATAAGCCCAGTGGGTTTCGTGCGTGTGCTTTTTCCTATGCAGTGGATCCACCTTCATTCACGGGAGGCTTTCCAAACCTTCGTCGCCATGGAAGATTCGTGTTAATAAGGATGCTACGAAATACATGACGTGTCTCCACTTCGTCTATCGTCCACAAATAGCCCCCAAATAATCCCGAACCCTCGCGCATCCGCATCTCCTGGACGACCCCCCTCAAAGCGGAGGGGGGTCGTCCTCACCCGTCAACCGAGTCGATGGAATCACCCCCCATCTCGTTTCCCTCTTAAGGACCCGACGCAGTCTCGGCGATGCGGGATGCGAGGACAGAGCCGTAAAAGGGAGTTGAGAAACTCGCCTTGGCCATCATTCACCCCATTTATCATAACCTGCAGTGACACCCATCTGATACCCTTTGAGCCTTTGACAGTCCACCGCCTGCACAAAGATTCAGGATATTGAACTAGCATGGACTATATCACCTCTCTCAGCACCCCCCCCCCCCCCCCCGCCCCCCCCCCCCGCCCCCCCCCCCCCCCCCGCCACCCCCGCCTCCCCCCCCCCCCCCCACTCCCGTCCGACGCTAAGGTGACACCTGAAGGTGACATACAGAGAGGAGTAGTTGTAAATTTATTGAGGGTGTCTTGCTTGAGGCATCGGAAAAGCTTTGTTCACCATTGAGGCTGCGTGTGGTTCGCTTTTTTTCCCCCAACCCTTTCGAGGAAGAATCCGGTTGGATTTTAGGGGGGGTCATCGGCCCGTGATAATGTAAGACAGGAAAATGACGCAAGATCGTAAAAATGATGAAGAGCCCCAGAACCAGGCTCATCAAATCGAATGAATTTCATAATTAAAAAAAACCCATCTGAATGAAGAGGAAAAAAAAATCAACCAACGGAATCTCCTGCAATAATTCTCACGCTGTTATTTTGAGCCCACTGCGACGTCTGCGAGGCGACGCCTGCCAGATGGTCCTCGCCCGCTCCACTGCATCATAACATGCCACGTAATCATTTGGAAATTAATTCTTAAGACGTGAAATCTGCCTTAGCCCCATTTTACTCTGTTATCAATCGCCGTGGAAACGACTCCGGAAAAAAGGAAAATGAATGTCGACCATCTGGTCGACATCTGGCCGAGTTACTTGGCCGTGGCCCCTTACGACCCCCCATCGAAGGCCTTCCTCGCCCGAGTCTCCCTCGCGAACCGCTCGGCGGAGACGGTGAGCGTGCTGCTCACGGCTCACGAGGACTCGCTGCCCGGCCTGACCGCGTCCCAGAGCTCCCTGAAGCTGGAGCCGGGGAAAGCGGCGGCTGTGGATGTCCGGATCCGGCCCGAAGGAACCTGCTCGGAAATCATCCTCATCGCCTCCAATCCTAAAGCCTCCGAGATCCAAACCCTACGCCTCCTTACACCCGATCGGAAGGAATCGGAAGATTCTTTTACGGAGGACGACGCCGACTCGTCGGCAGCAGAGGATTCTGCCACGGAGGAAATCGAAGACGACTCGTCTTCGCCTCTGGGTGGAAACGAACCGTCCTCTGCGCATGCTCCGGAACCGACCGATCGGAGTCGAAGGGAATCCTGGTTTGCTCGTTCGGGCGGAGGCGACGGTCAGTTCCCGTCTCGAGTCCGTAGCGGGCAGACGCGTCTTTGGAGGGAGGAGGCCGACACCGTGCGGATGTACATCGTCGAGTAAGTGCTTTCGTTTTACTCCTCGCATCAGGAGGTTTGCGGATGCGAGAACATGATTCGCTGCCGACCTGGGCCTAGGTGCATATAAATTGGCATACGATCCCTTTCAACGTATGAAGGACTGGAAGCAAAACAAAAGGTGTCAGAAAATTTGAGCACCCTGGCACACGGCTGGTTTATATTCCTTACATCCAGCAAGCATCCCGATGTTGATGGTTTTCAATCGTCGACGATCGATTACGATGGCGATAGTTTCATGCAGGAACGGTGGCGCGACCCTGCTCGACTTCGGATGCGACCAAGGATATTTCGGAGCGGAATGCAGATCTCGGTTCGGAGCAATCGACCCGTCGATCCGATCGCCACCTCCCGGTCCCAGCGGAGACGGTTGGGAAATCCCCGCTGGGTCGAAAGACTCAGCGACGGGGAGGAGGAGATCGAGGCGGGGGGTGTCCGGATCGAGGCGGGGGGTGTCCGGATCGAGGTGGGGGGTGTCCGGATCGAGGAGGGGGATGCTTAAATCCGGACGGGAGAGGCGACAGTCTCGGATGCTGATTTGGATCGCGGTCGTCTTCATCTTCTGCACTGTGTTTCTCCTGTGCATGGCTTTTGCGCGATTTCTAAGCCATGTTTTATGGGCTTTCCAGCCTTGTTTTTCGTAACTCTGGAGTAAACGAGAGCTTTGGGGATTAAGCGTACAGTGCTTAAGGTCGAGTCCTTCGTGTACAGGGGAAACATTATATGCAGCAAATAGGAGACAGCAAAGTAAGCGTTTATTTCATAAATGCATTCCACCCCGTCCTGGGATATGGGTCAGAATAGGAGAATTTATTTTCCTTTAAGGACCGAAAGACTGAAAGGTCGGAGGGACTGTCTTGAAACAGTCTCGAAAAGAAAGAGAAGATATGGGATCCTCAACTGGAAGACTTCTGGGCGTCAGAATGTGATTTGTGGGGATCCACCGCCCCAGCCTCGATCGTGGCTCCTTCCTCTTTGGGTTTCGCGTTCGCTTCTGCCTTTGCTGCGTCCTCGGGCTTTTCGGATCCGGGAGCGGCGCTCGTGCTCTCTGGTTCGCCGGACGTGCTCGATTCTTTTGGAGCAGAGGCGGGAGGGGTGGGAGGTGTGGGTGGAGGCGTGGGAGGTGTGGGTGGAGGCGTGGGAGGTGCGGATGGAGGTGTGGCTGGTGCCGGAGATTTCTCTTTCGATTTCTTCTTCTTGGACTTCCTCTTCTTTTTCTTTTTCTTCTTCTCGGCGGAAGTCTCTCCGGTCGTGCTTCCCTCGCCGGTGAACGCGACGGTGACGGTCTTGGCCCTGGGAGCGGCCGCCTCGTCTCGATGCGTGGCGCCCTCGACCGCCTTCTTCCCTGCCGCCTTCTTCCCCGCCGTGCAGATGAAGGCGAGGGCGAGGCAGGCGAGGAACGAGAAACCGAGGAGGCCGAGGACGATGAGGCCGATCGTCCAGCGGGGCACGGTTGCGTCCGCGGTCGTCGGGGGGGACGAGGTGGAGTCTGGTTCCGAGGGGGATTTCGCGTCGTCTTGCTGGGCTTCGAGGGAAGAGTGGGACCGGAACGTAAACGAGACCACGGCAGCCAACCGTTAGGGACTACCGGCGAAGAAAATCGAAGAGTTCCGAAATGCAACTCGGCGATTCGATGCGAGCGGGACGTCATCGATTAGACTGTGACGAGCCCTGTCTCGAGGGATCGAGAGATCGATGCTGCGTATAGTTGGGCCCCGTCTCGTTTCTTCTGTCAATTGTGCGTGAACGCGCGGAGATCCAAACAAATTGAAAGTGGCCTTCTTTCTAAAACGAGGATTGGAACTCCGTAATTCGGCACAACGCGGAAAGTCTAAGGATCCACGTACAACTTCCACCTCTCGTTTCGAGACGTCTAAGGAAAAATTCCTTCGATCCGGAAGAGGTGCAGCAATGTTCACGATTACGTGTCGTAAAGTCTCCCTCCGGCCATACAAAACGAGGAACGATGGAGAACTCATTTTCTTGTAAAACCTATTTTGTGAAACTTCAAAGGATTACTTCGACCTTTTTTTTTCTACTCGAGAAGATGAATGTAAGGGCCGGAATAAAGGCCTCGTAACTGATGGCCTCGTAACTTCGCGGAATCGAAGGGGAATTGCAGCCGCAGCTGCACCTCGCAGCGCTGCCCGGCTCGTTTCCCGACCAAATTCGCTTTTTCACTGTCTTTTAGCAGTCGAGGGGCGAGAGACAAGAAGGGCGAATGGGTTCACGTTTCTGGTGGGGGGGGGGGGGGGGGAGGGGGGGCAAATTGGAGGTTGTCGCTCAAGATCTTCAGGCTAGGATTGAACATTGAATGGACTCGAAGGGGTTGAGGAATGAGGTGAGGGAATTTTTACCTGCGTTATGCTCCGATTCTTCCGGTGTCTGGCCGTTAGCATCCGGTTCTTGCTCATCTCCGGGATCTTCACTGGTTTCTTCCTCATCTCCGGAATACGATTTCTGCTCGCCGGGATTTCCGTCTGTCGGCAATTTCTGTTCGTCTCCGGAATCTCTGCCGTCTGCTAGTTTCAGCGCATTCGAAGACTCGTGATTTCCTCTCTGTTGCTGTCTTCTCGATCCAGGGGCGTCTTCCGGCTGCTGGGGTAGTCCCGTTGCTTGGGTAGGTCCCACCGTCTGCCCTTCGGCTGTCGTTCGCATCGATTCTCGTGTTTCAATTGGCATCGGAGCCAAAGGAACAATGTCATGACTAAATTGATCGCTTGGGAGACTCACCGATGCGTGTATCGGAGCCATGGAACCTCGTCGAGTCGACGAGTGTCTTCGATTGTTCCTCCCTTTCGGTGAGCCAAGGGAGGGAAGGGTCGGGTCCTGTGAGAGGGGAGGCCAAGCAGAGGCCTGCAGGCAGGAGAAATAACACGAAGAATTTCATTGCGGGGGATTCGCCAGGAACATCCTGGAGGCGTCGGGTCGTTTCTAGGCTTCGAGGGATGCAACCCTCTGTTGGGATTCGGTTCCGTGCTTTTCATTGGGTGACTCCTTTGGGTCCAGTTTTTTTTATGCATGGTGTGAAAAGTTGTGCGTATGCGGGTTTCGCGAAGTCGTACTCAGCTCGAATGAATTGGCAATGCTGTGGTTTTTCACTAATCGTTCGTTGTTGCATCGCTTCAGCTTGAGATGGCAGAGGATTTCATTGTGCAGAATTCCGATTGACTTTTCCGTATATGAATAGGAGAGCGAATGAATGCAGGTGGAGTTGAAGCCATAATACTTTTTTTTTAATGACTGACAGAATATTAATATATAAAAAAAAAATAAGTCTGCATATTCGTACATAGCCACACTTAGCGAAAATGAATAAATAATGAAAATTCTCAATTGGAAGAAAAAAAAAGAAATCATGCACAAATAATACAAATAACAACCTGTCCCATGAATCATTCATGGTCATGGTCCTGAAGTCATGGTCCTGAAGAACGCGGAAAAAGTCGATGAATGGACGAACATAAGTTTTATGTAAAAATCAAATGTGAAAATACGGAGAGAGAGCAGAGTCATGGGGTGCGAGGGGAGTTGAGACCCAGAGCGTGACAGAGCTTGATGCATCCCCTCGCCACGGCCTCCCTGCAGATCCCCAGCTTCCCCCTCAGGACGTCCGCGTCGTCGCCCGGGAAGCAGCAGCGATCCTTGAGGAGGTTGCACGCCATGACGCACGGGGCGGTGGTGGCGAGGCAGGCGCTGAGGATGCCGCTGGCGGACTCGCGGCCCGGGGGGCTGAGGGAGGCGGGGAGACCCACGAGGGCGGGGTCTGTGGTGCAGGCGAACACGACGACGGCGTTGGAGGTGCTGCTCAGTGCCTCGCCGAAGACGCGGAGGGAACGGAGGTTCTCCTCCGAACTCCGATCTGGAACAACATTTTTTTTAGTAAATATTTTATTATCCTTACCGGGAAGTCACTCACTTTTCGGTGAGCCTGTTTTTTTTTTGCCACCTTTTGCAAATTTTACCCATCATATACTTCGAAAAAGGAGAGAAGAAGAAGAAAAAAAGAATGCCTTTGAAGGCGCGAATGCTGCAGAGGAAGGCACTGAGGGCGGAATTGACCGCCTTCGCGCAGAGGCGGAACTGCTCCTGCAGAGACGAAGGAGAGACGGACTCGGACGCCTTCGCGCACGTCTCCGCGATCCAGCTCACGTGGTCGCTCACGCTCTCGCTCGTTTCCGTCAGCCCCTGCGTGCACACAGACGATTCGCGTTCACGATCCGCGGGCCTGCCTCCCGTCGAGAACTTCGTCGGTATCGCATGGCATCCTGGCATTTGGCAACATTTTGCCAGTCTGCCAAAGCGTTATCGCGTGACGTGCTAAGTTGCATCCACTCAAAACTGTCCCATGTTCAGACGCATCTATTTTATACATTTCCATTTTATTATTCATTACTCTGCATTATCACTGTCTTACGAAACATTACACGTAAACTCAACATTTTGTGATTGCTGTGAATCGGTCTTCAGTGAAAACCCTGCGATCAAAAAGACCTCATACGGTTTTCTTGCCGATTTTTGTGCCGGAAATTTTTTTTTGCTAACTTCCAAGAGAATTCAGACTATTCCTCAAGTAAACTCTCCCGATCGAGAATCACATTTGCGCTGGGGAAAAAAAAAAGAAGTTTTTTTTTGTATGTATTTCCGTAATGATTTCACGTCGGGGTCACGAACCCACGTCGTGCAGTCATGGAGAAATATATGCTCATGCAGATGAGGGTTAATTAAGAAAATTCTCTGACAACAAATCAATATCCTCTTATTAAGATTCTTCAGTCATGTGGTTTTCCCATTGTATACCAATGGATGAGAGAGAGAGAGAGAGAGAGAGAGAGAGAGGTTTGCTCACAGAGCAGGTGAGTGAATCAATTGAGGCAGACTTGAGGAGTTTGGAGCGATGTTCCACTTCTCCCGCCGCCCTGTTCATCCCGTATCTGCATGAAAAAAAGTGATTCCAACTTTTCTACGACGTCTCCCGCACACTTAAGAAGTTCATTAAATTTTTCCCCCCCTAGAGAGTGGATTATAGGTAGAATTTCAGGCTTATCCCGTGGTCTGCTATGCTGGGAATTTTTCGAAGGGAACGAAGGCGAACTGTCTCGTGTCGAGCGCGATGATAAGGGAAAAGAGCTTCCATTCCTTTCCACAAAACTGTCTAAAGTGACAAAATATGATAACTTGAGTTCGCCCCTTATCGCATCCGCGATCCAAGTCGACGGGCTCGATGACGTCACTCATTCCAACCTCCCTCGAGTCGACTCCCCCAAACTTTTCGTCCATCGCTGACGTCACGCCCCCGACGACCCGAACCGCGGAGCGCCGCCGGGATCGGACTGGCGGACGAACTTATCCACCGGGCCGGGAACGTGCGGGGAGCTTCCCTCCTGCAGGACTCCCATGAGATAAGCGGCGTGGCCGGAACTCTCCAGCAGGGCGATGCTCAGCTCGCTCAGGCCTTCCACGCTCGAGGCGACCTGGGGGGTGAGGGTCATCAGTGAGGGCAGGGATCGTCAGTTTGGAAGGGAGACTTTCCACGCTTCTAGTTTTTCGTCGGGTATCGTATCGAATTCGCGCTTTTTTTTAATATCTCAATTGTATCTTTTTTTTCAATTTAATCTTCCTTTACAATCGTGAGATCTTCAGGTTATAATTTTGAGACAGCTAACGGTTCCAACATCATTCAAGAGGTAACGAATAGTCACCGATCGAGTTTTAAAAGACAGATAGTCAAATACATCGATTAACTTGACGATTTTTTTGATGTCCTTACGTCGTTCCAGTCGGGTCTCCTATCGTGGAAGAGGGCTTGGAGGTGCTTAAAAACGATCTGAATCCCGCGACACCTCGCCTGAATCACCTCCCGGCACTGCGACAACGTCCCCGCCGACAAAACAGGCCTCACCTCCCTGCAACCACAACCAAAAGGTAAAACCATCTCGACCCCCCCTCACCCCTCCACCCCCTCCCCCCCTCACCCCCCCTCACCCCTCCCCCTCCCTCGACCAACCTGGACAGGAGAAGGAGGTCGAGCACCGTCTGGATCTTGTTGGCGGACAGGGCGCAGACGTACCTCGCCCGCTTGCTCCCTTCGCTTTCCTTGCAGTTCCAGTGCCGATTCGCGACGAGGGAGTCGGGTTGAAGGGTCAGCGACGGGAGGTGGAGGTGCGTCTCGGCCTCGTGCAGCTCCGACCACGTCAGCGATTCTGAGGACATCAATCGTTCTCGTGGAACAGTCCGTTATTTGGAGGGGGGGGGGGGGGGGGGGGTAGGGGGGGTGGGGGGGGGGGGGGGGGGGGGGGGCTTTGATGGTGACTGACAAAGTTTCATCTTATTTGTTAATTAAAAGTAAGCGTCCCAGATATTTTTGATGATGTGCTACCAAAGCGTCAGCTGAAGTGGTTTTATAATTCAGATGAATGCTGCGAAGGCTTTTCGAACCTGTGACCGGGATGTAACCGGGATGCAAGTCACCATCAGAGGCAACTGCCTTCTCATGAGAAGATTAACAATGGTGTATTGCAACTGGAAGTGTCTCAGGCTTCGAACTTTTTCATCACCCCTCGCATGCGTTTCGCTTTTTTTTTTTTCGCCGAGAAAAATATTCGTAGAAGTCCTAACCTATATTTTACCACTTTTTATGAACTCCATCGTCCCGAATTCACATTTAAGCGCTGACATTTTGAGGTGATGTTAGTGCCAGCACTTCTCGAAATATTCAACGATGAAAGCTTTCGAGATGACGCAAGCGACCATTCAATAACCGAACCGAACCGAACAGCGAATTCGAATCGTCGCAGCGAGGCAAAGGCGGTCTTCCGTCGAAAGCGAATACTGGATCGAAAAACTCACCCATGTCGTACGCGAACGAAACCACAGCGTTAGACGACGGAGCGAGCAACTCGCGCTGGCTTCATCGGGTGTGTACTGTTCTGCATGCATCCGGCGTGAGGATGTACGCGTATAACTGTGCAGCTGCACCGGAAAACGGAAACGGGGCGGATGCCGTGCATGTCCATCGATCTGTGATTACGAGGGTCGTCCACCCTTCGCCCCCTCCCATTTCGCACAATACCGTACTTCCGTGGACTTTTCGGAAACGTCTCTATTTAATCGGATCGTTCGGCATAGCGCAGGGGCTCCGGTTCGAGGGCGGTGTCCGGCTGGACACCGGCGTACTGGTAGGCGAATGCATCCGGATCGCGTGGGACCTCCATCCGGCCTCGTCTCCGATCGGTCAGCGGCTCGGTCACGTGATCCTCGTCCGGGGATCCCATCGGTTTCTCGCTTCCCGCCGCGGATCGCTTCGTCGTCGGGCGAAACTCTTCGTCTCCGGACGAGTCCCTGCGTTTCCGTTAGCAATAATCCTCATTCGGAATCCTCAGTTAATTAGGTAATATGTATCTTAAGCTTAAAGTTCTTTCTCACTCCTCTTCGCTGATGTCGGAAATATCTCCGTAGTCGACAGGATCGAGGCAGGCCGTGCACTCGTTGTTAAGGTCCTTGAAACATTGAAAGCAGTAATGCCGGCTGCAGCCGACCTTCATGCACTGCCTATGCACCATCATACGCCATCTTTTCATCTAAAAAAAGTTTTGGAATTGAAGTGTAAAAAAGCTGAAAAATACCTGTAGGATCCGGGGTTCCCAGGGTCCAGAGGGGAAGCGCAGCAGAAGCAGGTGACCTGTGCGAATCCCAGTATTCGACCCAAAGACTCCAACCACGGATGCCTTTCACCCCCGAAATCACGTCATAAATTTTCGATTTTTTTTTTCTCGCAAAGGAATCGAGAGAAACCAACTGGGCGAAGAAGGCGACGACGACGACGCTCCCCCGCGGAAGTCGCGAAAGCCGCGACTCGTTGCCGCCCCTGCGACGGAGGAGCCTCCGCAAGAGGCCGAGGAGATTCACCCGCCGAGCGAGAATCTCGTTGTAGAGGTGGATGCCGCGCTCGCGTTCTCTATAATTCCGATTATTACGACACCATTGGATCGAGGAGGTGCTGGTTGTGAAATATCGTTTCGCCTCGTGATCATACGGAATCGTCTCGAATCATAAATTTAGACATCATTAAAGGGGAGGTCGAAAAGCCAAGAGAAACGATAATTTGCCTCGAAAGGAAAGTGCGGGGAAAGGAAAGGGAAAACGGAATGGAAAAGTTCCTTATTTTTATCAACATTTGTCAAATGTTAGATTTATTATTATTATCGTCTTGTGCGTGTGTCACTTTCATCACTTAACGTTTGCGGATGCAAGGTTATGGTTCGAATCGGAAGAATAATTACCGAAGGGGATAGAAGCGCCCACAGATCCAGTGCCTGAGGCGAAGGCCATAGCCCTGCAGGAAGGCGGAAAGGAGGGCGAGAGCCAGCATCCCGCCGATCCCCGAATGGAGGCGCCAATCCGGTCGCATGGGATTCGGGAGGCAGGAGGTCGGGTTCAGCCGACGGCTGGGACGGACCCGCCCGCTCTGACGGACGTCGGCCAGCTCCTCGGCGTCCTCGTCGAGGACGTCCCCCGGGTCGGGGACCTCGTCGTCGTCCAGCGGGTCCAGCGCCTCGATCAGTCGCTTGTACACGAGAGACATTCGACCCTCCGACCCTTCTCCTTCCACTCGGAGGCGGATTCCGGTCGGCCCTGCCAGGCCAACATTATTAGAATGACAACCGTCAGGGACGATAAGATCATTGATTTTTCACGTGATTTAGTTGCAAGCAAAAAGAAATTACTCGCGAGCGTGCTGTTATTCGAATCGATTTTACGTTTTCCAGTTTGTTATTTTCATAAGTTTGTAAGTCTGTTTTCGCATTTTTGCAGTCGATCTGCATTTATTCATGCAAATTTCGTTACTCGTGCTCGGAAGTTCTTTTGCTTATAAGCTTAGTCATTCATTTACTTTTCCCCCAGTAGCTCGAGTGCATTTGCCCGAGTCCAACCCCGCAACTACAATTGGCAGGTTTCAACGGATATCGACTAGATTTTTTATGTCCATGGCTCGATAGGTAAGATCGGGTCTGCCATTGTTTCTTCTCGGATTCGTGGATGAATGTCTTTAACTCAGGTTACCCCCTCCCCCCCCCCCTCCCCTTCCCCCCCCCAAAAAAAAATGGACATCGAGTGCATGATGTACACGATAATTAAAATAGTATGGTCTGTAATTTAGCATCATTTTTCAGGAAACCATTTGGCTCCTCGAACGTTTTTAGTTCTTTCTACTGTAATGATGCAGGCAAAAAAAAGGTATTCCTTATCCTTTAATTTAAAAAAGGTAAAATTACACCGTAAATTTAAATAAATTACCAGCAAGCCACGGAGGTTAGATTTCCAGTGTGAAGTCGATCATTTTCTGGCTGTGATATTTTTATTTTATTATTATTTATAATGGGATTTAGATCCACACGTAAAAGCGAAAGTGTTATAATAATTTAACTCTAGATTTATTTTTAAACCTTGAAAATTGTTATTTAACGAAGCGGCAGGGCAAATTATTGTTGGATGGATGCTGCGCAAAAATCTTCTTCGGGATCCCACGACCGAGCATCTGCGAATTTGGGGATTCTTCTCGTCTGGCGGTTATACAATTTTCACGATTTCATCTGTCATAAACATGTACCGAAATCATTTCTGATTTTGTTGGAAAATGTGGGAAAAGTCATTCATGAGCCTATTAGGCTTCCAAACGTGGTAAATTTACGTGCGTTACCGAGGCGTTACCGAGGCGTTACTGGACTATTTCTCCACTGGCGTTTCTTTTGATTCACGGCGCACAAAAAAAAGTCCGAAAGTTTTTCTCTGCTGTATTGCCTGGTGCGGAGAAAGCAACGAAGGAAAAGCAATATGCTGCGTCTTCACGATTCTCCTGCGATCCCTTTGCGCCCCCCCGTGACCCCTTCACAACCCCCCCCCCCCCCCCCCCAGGGGTGTCGCGACCCACAATTTGAGAAATGGTACCAAAGAAGATACATTGAGATAGCTCATGGTTAAAGTTGAACCCGGCTTTACCTTCTATTCGTTAATCATTCATTATAAATGAATGATTTATTAACCGAAAACCTTTTTTATTTTTATTTTTACTTTTCCCCTGGAGATAATGATTTCGCGTGGAATATTAATAATGCTGAAACCTCCTTTAAGTAACGGTCCTCGAAGAGCCTGAACGAGGTCTGTGCATTCTGGCTTTTTTCTGCGTTTAAGGAGGATTTCATCGTTTTTTCCCATTTATAAATGCAACTCTTTCCGCCGCAATTCTCTTCGACTGACCTTGGTGAAATTTTCTCTTCGTCCATTGAAGAGTAAAATCCCTATCGCTGAAGCTCTCGACTGTCACCCCCATCTTATCGATGGCGAGAGAAAAAAAAAGAGATGAAAAGACGACACGGAGCCTGCGGCTAACGGCATGCGGTTCCCTGTTGACGATGATGATGCAAGTCCCTCATTATTCTAAGTTCGTGGTTCATTGTATAGAGCATCTCCATGGAGATGTTACAGTCTCTTCCTCCGTCCTCCTTTCACCCACTTCCGCCAACAGACTTCGCTCTCTTCAACATCCATCCTCATGAAGAAGGTATAGCAAGAGCCTCCGTGGCGCAATCGGTTAGCGCGTTCGGCTGTTAACCGAAAGGTTGGTGGTTCGATCCCACCCGGGGGCGTCCGCTTTTTTCTCTCCTCGTTTCTCTGGAACTTATAAAATCCGAAATTCGGAATTTCTCTAACGTTCTCTCAGACCGCCCTTCTGCGGTATGGTGCTCCGTGACCCCACGTTGCCAATCCAGGGAAGGATAATCTCGGGGAACAGCCATCGGCAGACGATACCTAGAATCGCCTGCTGATATTCCCCGACTTCACTCCTGTTGGCTTTCGAGCTTCCAGACGACATCGGTCCGACACACTCACGACATATCATAGAGTTAAAGGGCATCCAAGGAAAAGTCCGACCTATATCGTCTGACGTATCGCAGTGTAGGACGTTTTTCTACGTCTGGAAACAATTGACGTTGCCAGTGGAGCGCACTTCGGGTCTATCCTTATATAGCCTGGACGATATCAGAGGCTCCTGAATGATGTATACGATAGAGGCGTCATCGTAGCCTCGTGACTCTCAGTCGACGTTGTCTTCTTCTGCACGATTCATTTAGCCAGTACCACCCGAACTTCATCGTCTAGGGCGCCCACATGGGGAGTTATGGGTGGAGTTGACGCCGCAACGAGATGTGTAGGAAGACGAAGCGATATGACAGACTGGGGCAAAGTCCGATCCCGTGTGGCGAGTCTAATGGGAGATATGAATTGCGTGCAGAGCACTTCCTGGTGGGGTGCTCGGGGTGTTTGGGGTGCTCGCTCGACCCGTCTCGGGGGTACCGAGTCTCTTCACGCAAACCCTTTTTTTTCAGTGTGGACGGAAAAGAGGAAGGTAATATAATAGGCGCAGATAAGCCAACGACAATGCAAACGGTTCTGCGTTGCACGAGACGACTTACACCAAGGCGCATACTTAAAGGCGCGATAACGAGTTCCGGGTCGAGGATCGTAGTGCGATATGGCTCTCCACGCGACCTTTCGTTCTCTTGGTTTATGCTGACGCATTTTCTTTAGCAACTACCTTGGAGAGGCCCCGGTAGCATGAGCATGCGCACATCTGCCGAATGCGTTCCGTAGGAAAATTATGATATATTAATAAAGTTAACGTGAAAAATCACCCAAGATCAGTGGTATTCAAACTGCGGCCCAGTTCATGTTTTTATGCGGCCCACTACGATGTCCAATAACTGATTTTTTTTTCATATTTGGTCTTTTAGCCGACATTCATATTAATAACGGCGATTAAAAAAATGTATTCCCAGATTTGGAAATTTTCGCTCCTAACTAGCAAGTTCAGTCAGTTTTAAGCTGTTCAGATATTTCAGGTGCAGACTCGTACTACGTTTACATTTTTGTTTGTATGTTGCGTTGTATTGAAGTTTGGCCCTAAAATTAAGAGAGTACACGACTAAGATGAATACCGTTCCAGCAAATAGTGAAAGGAAAGAGAAAAACATCTGTGCTTATCAAAGTGGAACGAAGTTTTGTCTCGATGCGCCGGTGTAGACACCTTTCGACTCCCGTTCGATTTTGAATGAAATTTCCTGGCTTTTGTAGAAAGTTTGCATGCTTGCAGATTCGTTCGATGCGGCCCCCCTCTAAGAGATGGCCGGGAAAACCAGAAAGTCTGAATTGTCTATGACGACGCCTGTGACACCCCGAGACTCACCGGGTCCCCCATTCTTCGTCAAATACGCCTGAGAGTGCGAGCGAAATAGCGTGAATCACCGCGGAAGGGACTTCGTAATCGCCCAATCGCTTTGACACTAGCTTTTTTTTTTCAGTGGCGATCCAGCGCTCCTCAGGTTAGAATGGATAATACGAAATTTCGATTGCTGATCCTGGATTTCAACACCGCTAACAGATTTCGCTCTCTTCACTCTCCATTCTCATCATACTTTGCTAGTAAGGGCCTCCGTGGCGCAATCGGTTAGCGCGTACGGCTGTTAACCGAAAGGTTGGTGGTTCGATCCCACCCGGGGGCGGAAATTTTTCTTAGTTTTCGTTGAATGCAGGGTTAGGCATAAAAATAATAAGACGCTTTTAGTTTTGCTGTAAATACATGTTTTCGAATGACTTGAAAATTTATTGGTGGGTTGTCTAATATGTTCTTCAAGAGCCGTTGAAGTTTCACGAACCATTGGCGATCCGCTATTGAGTTATATGGCAGATTTTGTCAAAATGGTCGAAATTCCAAGTGAACAGGCATGCGACTGCTGCTGCGAGGCATGAATCCGCATTTTATTTCCGTTAAAAAAAAGTTTCTCTGGAAAGATCATCGTAAAACTTTAGTAGGACGTTGTGAAATTTGTGTTTTTCACCATCCGAAAATGTCATGCATGTGCATACATGTTCGGGCATTCCAGTGCAAATGTGAGTTTGTGCCTCGCAACAGAAATCGCATACCGTTTCACTCGGAATATTTTGATCATTCTGACAAAATCTGCCGAAACTCAATCGTGGCTGGCTCATGATGGTACATGAAACTTCAACGGCTCTTGAAGAACATATTAGACAACATTCCACTAAATTTTCAAGTCATTCGAAAACATGTATTTTATAGCAAAATTTAAAGCGTCTTATTATTTTCTGCCCAACCCTACGAAAACTAAGAAAAACTTTCGCCCCCGGGTGGGATCGAACCACCAACCTTTCGGTTAACAGCCGAACGCGCTAACCGATTGCGCCACGGAGGCGGTTGCGAATAATATCAGGACAAATATTCAGGAGCCTGCTCATGATATTGAAATTCAGTATCAGAAAAAAAGAAATTTCCTACTATCCAGTCTCACAGATCGCTAGATCGCCGCCGAAAAAAAAGCTAGGGTAAGAGCGTTTCATATTGGGTGATAATGAAGTCCCTTCCGCCGTGATTGACGCCGGTTTTGCTCACACTCTCGGGGTACTGAGTACCTCAAGAGTACCTCAAGAGTACCTCAAGAGTGGGGGGGGGGGGGGGTCAGAGGTGCGTGAAACTTGATGCACATGCATCGCATTTTCAGATTATTTAAAAGACACAAATTGCAACGTCCTGTAAAGTTTTTCATGATGATCACAAAAACTGACTTTTTCAGCAAAAATCTAATGTGAGTTTTCTCATTGAATATCGCATCCCGGTTCCCTCAGAATTTTGACAATTTCGACAAAATCTGCTATAACCAAGCATGTGTAGTCGCTGTCGCATGAACTTTTACGAGCTCTTGAAGAATTAGGCAATGTTGGATTATATTTAGAAGTGAATCCATTCGAAAATATGAACTTAATAGCAAAATTTGAAGTGGCTTACTTTTTTGGCCCAGTTACTCAGTTCTTGTATGCTGAAAATAGCTGTTTTGCTTATCTGGTCCTCTATTTTTTTTTAGAGATACTGCTGGATGTAGCTTCTGAAATCACGTTGAACGATGATCGTGATGATGATGATGATGATGAACGATGAGCACTATTTGTGCTTTTGTTGAAAACGACCGTCAATATGACGTTAGAATTTAAACTATGTTCTATGTTCAACAATTGTCAAGTGATTTTTGCCTCACTCTAAATATTGATTCCCAAACCCAGCATTTCTCTTCAACCACGCTACGAATGACACCGAGGAACTCTAAATCCTCCCCGTATGAAGCGCTCTGCTCCTGGTTTTTTTTTTTTTTTTGCAGCGTCGGTCCTGCGCCGCCGCAGGAGAGAATTGATGGTGCCGCATTGAAATGTCGATTGCTCATCCTTTATTTCAACACTTTCAACTCACTCCGCTCTCTTCATTATCCATCCGCATCCTCTATGAAAGCAGGAGCCTCCGTGGCGCAATCGGTTAGCGCGTTCGGCTGTTAACCGAAAGGTTGGTGGTTCGAGTCCACCCGGGGGCGGCACTTTTTCTTAGTTTTCGTCCCTGTAAATTGGGTTATACAGAGCATTGAAAATGACATAACTTATGTATCCTCCGATGCTAGGAACGGAAAATTTGTCAAGAGTCACGCGCACTTTTCCCCCCTTCAACTCCGCAACTGTATGGTGTTTGCATTTCAAGCATTCGATCCTTCCAGCCCACGGCAAACAGTCGCATGAATTCGAATTGCTTCACGATTCGAAGAACGGTTTTCTTTCCATGTGCTACACGTGTCCTGTATTCGTTGCGAAAATTTCGCTGTACTGTAACCACTGAGTTTCTGCGTTGAGAGAAACTTTTCGTGATAAAAAATCCCAGCTGTACGGTGCATGTTTCCTTGTTGCTACAACCTGGAGGGAATAAATTCCCCATGACTGCTTGCCACTATTGCCGAGTTTCCCGTTCCTAACTTCATGAACATGACAGCCTAATGGTCCATAGTCAAATGGTACGATATTTAAAAAATAATCCTGTATATTAATTGATAAACCCATCATTTCCCTTCACTACGTTACGAACGTGGGGGGAATGACGGGAAATGATCCTATATTCTCCTGTATAAACACTTGGGCCCTATTTTTTTTTAAATATTGCAGTGACGGTCTAGCGTCGCCGCAGGCGAGAGAATGGATGATACCACACCGAAGAGACATATGGAGTGCTCAACCAGGATTTCAACACTTTGCTCTCACTCCTCTCTCTTCATTACCCATCCTCATGTTGTTCAAAGGTATGGGCCTCCGTGGCGCAATCGGTTAGCGCGTTCGGCTGTTAACCGAAAGGTTGGTGGTTCGATCCCACCCGGGGGCGTCCCTTTTTTCCCAAACTAGTTTTCGTCTCATTTAGTTTCCCTTCCCGAATTCAGCATTCCCTCTTCCATGATCCTAATATCTATTCTCGGCTAAAGCGGCGTTAGCAAAATCTCCCACCCAACTTTGATTGCCACCAATTACACAACAACGTTAATTTCAGATTTATAGGAAAGGATTTGCTTCATCACGAAAAGGAATTTGGGGTTCTCGGAACCTGAATGATGGGCATATAAACACAAAAATTCCAAAAGCTAAACTTGTGTATCACGGATTCTGTTGTGACAGAATAGAAATGCAAGCATGGAAGAGGGGCGATTCAAAAGTTTCTGCCTTGAGGTAGTGGAAATGATAGAAGACTGAAATTTTGTTCCCATATTCCTTCATCTTTTCTGTTATTTCAAGGGTCAGAAAATGGTTTTAGGTGCATTTATGTATTTAATAATAATTTGTATTTGGCTGGAACATATGTTCCAGACAAAAATTTGTCAATTTCAAAATATCAAAATTTGAGTGCGGAGCAGTTTCTAATTTGCATAGTTAAAGTATTCATATGATATAATCCTAATATATAGAGTGATTTAAAAAAAAGCCCCACTGTTTTTTATGGGAGAAAGTAGGACTCGTATATTCGAGCAAAAATAAGAATCATAAACTCTTGATATCGGACATGTACTAAGTGTTGAGATGAGTCTTATTTTTCAGACCAATTCTTTGAGCGATGCATTGTCCCATTACAAAGTTTGCAGGTGGATCATTGCACCTCAAGTGCAATAATGGTCAATGCTCCATCATCTCAAAATTCATTTGGAGTAGTTAGCCCATTTTTAGCTTCAAATCGATTTTGATCAGATTAGTTTTTTTCAAATTGGCTTCAAGATCAAGATCTTTTGAGAGGACTCTTAGATGCTCCTGATATTTGGCAGAGAAGCTCAAGGGCCTGTAATAATTTTTTTTTCCTGCCTAAAAAGGGGCTTAGCACGAAGATAGGGGCCCCTCAAGTCAACCACAGCGCCCTCTATCAGCATGCAGCGCCATCTTCCGGATGTGGAAAAACCTGTCTCTTAGACTCATGAACCTCTCTGTCAAGCATCAACTGCATTCAACTGTAACTTGAGAAGTTATGGCCAGTCAAAATAGGGTGGTGACATTAGAATATCCGGGTAGTAAGGAATTTAGCATCTGGAAAATCACTTTTCTCGGCCTCCACTCGAAGTATAGACACGCTATTTTTTTGTCTGTTGGCTATTTTCATAATAATCAGACCGTTTGCCAAATTTAATTGAATTTTAAGACGATCGAGCGCAGATCATTACCTCACATAAGGTGGAATGATCCACCTCTAAACAAATGGGCATTGCACGACTTAAGCAGGGGTGCAGAAGAAAAACCAGACATGCATCACCTTGTAACAGTCCAATGTCGATCGCATAGGCAATGTATAGTTCTATTTTGCATTTATGATACTGTGTTTCCCCCATAAAAAAGGTAGGGCTTTTTAAATTTTATATATAGATTATTAATACCCAATAGGTTAATTTAAAACCCCAGCATTTCTCTTCAACAACCCTACGAATGACATCGGAAGAACGCTACTGTATATTCTCCCCGTATAAAACGCTCTGGTCATGCTTTTTTTTCTGCAGCGTCGGTCTTGCGCCGCCGCAGGCGAGAATTGATGGTGTCACAGCGAAATGTCGATTGCTCATCCTGCATTTCAACACTTTCAACTCACTCCGCTCTCTTCATTGTCCATCCGCATCCTCAAAGAAAGCAGGGGCCTCCGTGGCGCAATCGGTTAGCGCGTTCGGCTGTTAACCGAAAGGTTGGTGGTTCGATTCCACCCGGGGGCGTGGGTTTTTCCCAATGCTAGTTTTCGTCTCTATGATTTTCTTCCTGTATCCAGCATTTATCTTCATGGTGCTAACATCTGTTCTCGACTAAAGCGACGTTGAAAGTCCTGGGCCCCATTGACACTAATTATCACGGCAACAGATTGACTATGTGGCCTGCGTATAAGACATCTAGGAAGGGATTCACTGCATCTCGAAAAGGAAGTAGGGTAAACTACCCAGTTATTGGCTACAGCACATAAAAATTCCAACATATAAACTTACATAGCACGGATACCCCTGTAGTGACGTAGTAACATAGAGTAATAGTAACATGCAAGCATGTGTCACTTCAGTGGTGTTAATGCTTAGTTCCTGAAATTTTCCGGTGCCATGGCCCATCACAGAGTATTTATGACCCTTAGCAGGTCCATCTTTGGGTTATTTTACCCCTAGAAGGAAACAGACCAGGAAGAGGAAGAGGACACTTTTCCTCCCTCCCTCCCTTCATTTCTCGTCTTGAGAGGGAAAGATTTCACATTCTCGATGGAGTTGAAGAAAGCATTTGATTCCCTTCTATTTCCATTTTCTTTTTTTTTTTCAATAACCCCAAAGGGCGGCAAATTGATTAAGAAATTTACTGGATTAGTCGAATTTCAAGGTCAATTGCAGGCACATCATGACACATTTCATGTCGCTAACTGCCGCTCTGTTCATTAGAGAATCAGGTATCCAAGGGGATACAAATTTTCTGATATGTGATGAGGAGTTTGAGTATGACCGGCAGCATTTTTGTAGACTATCCTGTATGCTTGATTTTCTTCATTGGGATTTGCTATTCTTGTAAATCTTCACGGTAAGGCGATTTCAGCAGGCCATTATGGCGCGATTGTTCCAGAGATGAATGTACTCCGCATCTTTTATTATAATGTGTGACAGGAAGATCATATCCAAAGATTCAAAAGACATTCAGTGTAATTCATTCTGATCCTGGATGTCGACACCGTGAACTTACTTCGCTCTCTACATTGCCACATTCTAGTGTCAACTTAGAACCACGGGCCTCCGTGGCGCAATCGGTTAGCGCGTTCGGCTGTTAACCGAAAGGTTGGGGGTTCGATCCCACCCGGGGGCGAAGATCTTTTGGCTTAGGCCAACTATGAAGAAAGTATCCCACTTCTTTGTGGGAAAGCACTTAAAATATGAAGTAAAAGATGATGCCATCGCACTTACTTTATGTCAAGTGACATAAAGAGAATAAATTCCAGCACGTACGGCACCTTTCATTGTCACTCCGTAACTGCAACACCTAAGAGTCAATAAGAGAAGCCACCGCTTCATAATTTACATTTGAAGTCATGCCATTTTGGCAGTAAAGCCTCGGTATCTATTCTATCTGCACTCCTGTCACCATCATTTTGCATGATGATCAACATTGCGATTATCAGAAGTGCATTTTATAAGATTTTAACTTTATGGGTGATGTACAGATTATGCTATGACCCCTGTGGCAAGAGCATGTCCGCTCTGCAACAGATACCTTACCAAAAAGTCACACTCGATGCTGTGTCACATGAGATTCCATGTGACTTTGCCATGCGATGTAGCATGTGTCATATGAATTTGGGTTATGGGCATGGGATTTGTGGGATTTGTGATGGGATAAACGGGGTAAAACGGGGGGTAAAAAGCGTGATATTTCTTGATGCTCACATGTGCCATGTCCCTAACTCACGGGGTGAGCAGCAACGAGATTTTTGTGGATGACAGGCATGACTTTTTCGTGATTCCCCGTGCGACACTTGTCATTTGTGATGGCGCCTTATGGTTTAGGGCAGCGTTTCGCAACCGGGGGTTTGCGGAACCGTAGGGGTCCGTGGCGAGGCTCCACGGGGATCCGCGAAATAATGTGTGAGCATTGTTTCGCGGACAGAATGAAAAGATGTGTGTACCTTTCAGCCAACTTTTAAAATATTATCTTCAAAACTACTTCCACTAATCACTCGTTGGCGAAAGGGGTCCGCACAATTCACCTCAATAACGGAAGGGGTAGAACAATTTTAAAAAGGCTGAAAACAACTGGTTTATGGGCTATAGCGCTCTGAAGTGGGACATTTACTTCATGTTCAGCCTGCACACGCAACGAAAATTACTCGAAAAAGAACGCTCGGTCAGAAATCTTTTATCGCCACCTCAAGCGAAAATGAATGGCGCGATTCAAAAGTGGTGAATCCTGGATTTCAGCAAGACGAGCTCACATTCCAATGCTTTCAAGTCGATCTTGGATTAAGTTTAAGAAAGGTGGGGATTAGGTCCCTGGACACAACCCACATTCCAAATGGAATCCACAATCTTGGTGGCATCCAGCCTCATTTTTCTAGTTTGTCGTTCTTTGGAGATAGAAGAAAACAATGAGTTACAATGTTAAGGATAGACTTAAAATTTAGCATTGAAATGCATTCCGTGGAATTTATTTAGCTTCTAAAATCAAAACCGTGAACAAACTCCACTTTCTTCTTCTCAACCGAAAGGTTGGTGGTTCGATCCCACCCGAGGTGGGCACCTTTTTATCTCGTTATTTTCATCACATTAACATACTTATTCCTTAACCTAACATTTCTTAGCTACGAATACGTGCGAGAAGGACTTTACAAATGCCTTGGATGAAGAGTCTTGGCCATAGTTATATTTTCCAGCGGAGTTCCAGCGACGCCTCAGGCGAAATGAATGGTATCATCCAGAAGACTAATGCTCTGACTGCTGAACATGGATTTCAACACCGCAAAACAGACTTCGCTCTCTTCGTTACTCATCCTCATGTGAAGGTTGAGTAAGGGCCTCCGTGGCGCAATCGGTTAGCGCGTTCGGCTGTTAACCGAAAGGTTGGTGGTTCGATCCCACCCGGGGGCGGCCATTTTTTCTCCTCTTGTTTTTCATAGTCACATTCATCAATTCCTACATACGGAAGTTCCCTTCAACTTGTTGCGATCACTGAGATAGATCACTGAGATACACCCCTCTGATGAAGGGGTGTTGAATCTCCTGTAGAAAAAGAGATGATGGCTGATGCATTTCATCGACGTTTGAGATTGTCTCTCATTGATTGCCAATCATAACCATGTCCCTTGTTTGATTGACTGTTAGTGCTGTTTCGGGCAATTGTTAAATATCTTGCATTATAAGCAATTAAAGCTCGAGATGAGAAAAGAAACCGCCCCCGGGTGGGATCGAACCACAAACATTTCAGTTAACAGCCGGACGCGCTAAACGATTGCTCCACGGAGGCTCATGCTAAAAACATGGAAATGCTGACAAGCTCAGAAGAGATCGGAGTCCGTTTACGGTGTTTAAATCCAGGATCGGATTAAATGACTTTAAATTATGGCTGTACCGATGTATCGGCTAACACGGTATCGGCCGCCGTCGTTGCACTATCGGCACTAACGACCATCGACCTATGCCGCCAGTGCCGGTGTCGGTGCCAAAAGGACGGGCAAGCAAAAAAAAATGAATTACGCGAGGGTGTGATGATGGGTGTGGATGACCTTCTATGTCACTTCGGTCACTCCTGCCAGCCAGGCAAATATATCGATCGGATTATGTTACAGCTGTAGTATAAGAACCGGCGGAGGAAAGTAGTGGTAAAGAACGGGGAATCATTGCATCTCCATTTACGTTATGGTTTTTGCAAGGGATGTGTCAATAAATGCTCTGAACCGCAGCAACGGGTAGGAAGAAAACCACTGACAGCGTCATAGAGAGACAGACAGGCTGGACAGGACCAAAAGTGATCTTTATCGTTTCAAGGAGGCCTACTGATGAGTATCACATGGCTTTCAATTAGGCCTATTTGAATTTATAGGCGATTTTTTCCAACGGCCACTATTGGCACCGGCAGCGGTACCGGCCGATGGTTATGAGGAAAACATCGGCCAACGGCCCACCAGCCAAATGTGGCCATCGGTACAGCCCTACTTTATATGTATTTTGATTCTACGGTTATGCTCATCCATTCACATATAAGAACATTTTCCTTGGTTTCCTTAGTATATTCACCTCTGTAGTAATCTCAGTATAACGGTTTACAGAAATCGTCTTGCCGCGAAGCGTACATCTGAAACAATAACCGAATTCCGTTGAAGCTAAAGCGAAAGTATAGGATCGCCTACGAACTCGCAGTCGAGCATGGTCGAACTTCTTTTCTCTTTGGAACTTCTTCAACTCGCCTAGGGTAACTGAAGGGAATATTGACAATCATTCATATCCCCTCGCTACTCCTGTCGAGAGGGAAAAATCGAAATTTCGATTATTTGGCAATGTTGCTAGAAGTGACCATTTTGTCAGACGTCTTCGAGTTTCTAGATTAATTTGTGTCTTCAGCGTTTAAAAAAAGTAAGATTGGGTGCTTGACTTTGAACATTCTCGCCTACTTGTAAGATCTTCCTTTTAATTGTGAAGTATGTGACAAATTACTACTTAGGACATAACCGTCTTGCACAGTTTGACATCGTGTTAACTCCGGGTAATATAAACCTTCCATCAGGATAATATGAACTTAATAATTTTTATACTGTCAAATTGTATTTCGAATGCCAATAAAGTTTGAGAAACACTCCGACGGCCAAATGTGAGATTTGAAAAATATGCAAGGTCTTTTTTACATAGTTCCATTGGGATTTTGTTAAGGGATTAACAAGGTTAATGTAGGATTTCTTGAATCACTGTGACGGTAAATTATCTTGGAATATATTAACCCAGATACATCATTTTTAGCAATATTGCTTTTTTTCAGACTAACTTGTGTTGAGAATGCCGTTCTCACATCCTCATTTCACATCCTCATCCTCCACCCATTTCCTTTTTTTCGGGCAGTCGAGACAATCTTAGACGTCGAATGAAATGCATCCACCCTTCCTCTTCTTTCTACAGGAGATTCAACGTCCCTTACCCAAGGGTATCTCTTCTACTATCTCAGTGATCGCAGCAAGTTGAAGGGATCTTTCGTATGTAGGAATTGATGAAATGTGACAATGAAAAACAGGAGGAGAAAAAATGGCCGCCCCCGGGTGGGATCGAACCACCAACCTTTCGGTTAACAGCCGAACGCGCTAACCGATTGCGCCACGGAGGCCCTTACTCTTTCTATCACATGAGGATGAGTAACAAAGAGAACGAAGTCTGTTTTGCGGTGTTGAAATCCATGTTCAGCAGTCAGAGCATTAGTCTTCTAGATGATACCATTCATTTCGCCCGAGGCGTCGATGGAACTCCGCTGGAAAATATAACTATGGCCAAGACTCTTCATCCAAGGCATTTGTAAAGTCCTTCTCGCACGTATTCGTAGCGTAGTGAAAAGAAATGTTAGGTTAAGGAATAAGTATGTAAATGCGATGAAAAAAAAAGAGACAAAAAAGTGCTCGCCCCCGGGTGGGATCGAACCACCAACCTTTCGGTTAACAGCCGAACGCGCTAACCGATTGCGCCACGGAGGCTATCTACTTAGCTGGGATCGGGCATTAAAGAAAGTGCAATTTGTTCCCGGTTTTGATTTTGGAAGCTAAATAAATTCCACCGAATTCATTTCAATGCTAAATTTTAAGTCTATCCTTGACATTGTAACTCATTGTTTTCTTCCATCTCCAAAGAACGACAAACTAGAAAAATGAGGCTGAATGCCACCTAGAGTGTGGATATTATTTGAATGTGGGTTGTGTTCTGGGGCCTGATCTCTTGCTAAACTTACTCTATGTAGAAACTTAATTTATCTTGACCTGGAAGTATTTGAGAATGCAGACAAGGGAGTCTGAGGTCCCTCATCTCACATCAGTGCCGACTTTACGCGTGCGTGCGCAGGATAGGGAAAGGAACTAAGAACTGTGTCACAAACAAAAAAGGGGGTTTACGGGTTTGACACCTCTTGTTGAGACTTCTTGGATTATTATTATTATTTAGATTTGGTTTAGATTTAGATTAAGTTCACATTGAGTTTAGCAGTAACTAGGAGCGGGCCCCGTGTGGCAGAAAGGTCTTCCACATTTTTCTTTTCCTTCCAAATCTAAGTTCATCTTCAGATTTCTCCTATCTATTTTTTCCGTCCTTCGAGCGAACATATGGACTCGAAACACAATCGAGCATACTGTTCGATTCATATTCAGACTCGAATTAATTTCCAGATGCAGCGAGAGTGTCAAAATTTTCCAAGTTAAGATGAAAATATGAGGAATGAATGGGCAAAGCGGGGAGGGGGGAGGGGGAGGGGGGGGTTCGGAGAAAGGGGGGTAAGGGGGGGTTGCTTTCTCGGTGCCCAGTTTTACATTGCCTTTGTGGCTACCTTCCATCATTATCATTTCGTGATTCAGCGTTATTGGAAAATCGTTAAATTGAAATATCGACACAAAAGTCAATCTGAAATAGATGCGGTTGCTAGCGGCAATTAACATATTTCTGCAGCTCTGCCACTGAAGAATTGTTATCTCGCGGAAACGCGTCTGTCCGACGTTGGAGAGATATGGCGCCCTGAGTAAAAAAAAAAAATTCAGATCCGGTGGTGTGAGGCGTACCGATGTTTGTTTTGGGAAGATATGCGCAGATCACGTGCGCAATGTTAGTAAAACCGGCTGCACATCATGTGCACAAATCCAAGTATCATATGTATCTGTGCAAAATGGCCGCTCATTTGCGCCAATTTGATGGTGTCTCGATCCTTTTATTGCAGCGGAGTTGCTGAATCCCCTTCCACAAAGTGAAATGCAATCTCATGACGAAACAAAAAAGGGAATGCATCCCATTTACCCATGAAAATTCTGGGTTCAGAGCGTCCTTCGGGGTAAGGACCTGTTTCTTGTTGGAAGATAACGGTTTCGATTGCGAAAGATCCTACATTTGAAAAAACTGGAGAGGAACGCAGGACGAATAGCGCAGAACCGTTTCATAGTCACTTGAAAGATAAGTTTAATCTATCTCATCCATCAGTAGTACAATACTAGTAGAGTAGTTAAGATATTGCTTGAAATTCATTTCACGAATCGCATAGGAAAAGCCACTCCAGATCCACTCCGGTGGACCAGGCTCGAGTGAACGATGGTTGCCAAGCAGCAGTCTGCATCCTATTTCGAAAGGAATTGTCCTTTGATAATGCACTTTTCCTGTTTGCTTCAGGATGCTCGTGTTTAAATGATTGTTATCTGCACAATAGTGGCAGCCGTTATTCGTCTAGCATCCCTGCAGCTGAGGGCTGTTTATGACCCATTTCTCATATCGTAAATGAAGGAAGGGGGTTTGACAGTCGGCCCCCCAGATTCGTGGCACAATGCAAGCTATGGAAAAATGCTCTGACTCCGCGCAAATGGAAAACACTATTTGGCGTGTGTCTGGGGCCACTACCCTCCATTGGCGCGAGCTTGCTTTTACTAACCACCACCACCCCTTGTTTTCTGATCTGCTTTGTCATGTCTTCGAAAACGTCTAGTTCGTGTCATAGCTATTATCAATCCCATAAATGTTTAGGTCCAATCACGAGTCATCTGTGTATCAGTAGCCTCTGTGGCGCAATCGGTTAGCGCGTTCGGCTGTTAACCGAAAGGTTGGTGGTTCGATCCCACCCAGGGGCGATTAGTTTTCCCCTTCATAGTTTTCGTTGGTTATGTTATAATTAAAATTACAAATGCTCTCCCGATCGATAGCCAATCACCATTTGCCTGTACTCATATTTGGGTTGAAAATGGCTACTGAAGAATCAGGGAGACGGGAAGGGACACTTTTTGGATCAAATGTCTCCAGGGGATGAGTCGTTATCATTTGGAGTCTCTTCGAAACTATGAAACGCTTAGGGCCATTTTCCGGCGAATTTCAGCACTGCCTTTACAGAAAATGATTCTTAACGTCGTGCAGAGGAAAGCCGGATATTAGAATTTATATAACAACAAAAATCAGAATGAGAAAAACTTCCGCCCCCGGGTGGGATCGAACCACCAACCTTTCGGTTAACAGCCGAACGCGCTAACCGATTGCGCCACGGAGGCCCTTGCGCGGTATTGATTATGAGGACGGGTAACGAAGATAGCGGAGTGAGTTGAGAGTGTTGAAATCCAAGATGAGCACTCGACATTTCTCTTCGGTATGGCACCATCAATATTCTTGCCTGCGGCGGCGCAAGACCGACAATGCAAAAAAAAAAGACGGGACCAGAGCGTTTCATACAGGGAGAATAGTTCCCGAGTCCTTTCTGGTGTCATTCGTAGCGTAGAGAAGAGAAATGCTGGTTTTAGGAATTATAGACACCCAATCTCAAGCTAAGTCTGACCAGCGGAAATAATTGACCCAAAACGAACGAGATCTGGAATACGGGTCATTCTAACCGTGATACGAAGTGTGACCAAAAAGATCCGAGACTGATTTTTTTAAGACGCTGTGGTGACTCTTTCCATATCATTTCTATTTCCTACTATATCCTTCAAAGTAATCCTCTTCGGCATCTACACAATTTTTTCGGTGGTTCTTGAGCCGCTGGAATCATTCCTGACACTCGTCTTTTTTGAATCATCAGCAGCGTACGTGGCGCGTTCGTAACGCTGCTTTAAATGTCTTGAAATTCCCTTCAGTTCCCTCCTACAGTTTCAGCGGTTTCTACCACGCAATCCCCGTGCTTCATCAGCCATCCAATTCGCTGGACTTAGTTCCTAGTAATTTCATTTTGCTCCCTAAGCTAAAGAGTGGGCCGAAATGAAGGAGATTTCAGGCATTCAAAGCAAAATTGTAAACGCGACGCGAGCACTGCTGGTTATTCCAAAAGAGAAGCGTCAGAAATGCCTCCAGCGGCTGAAGAAAATTAGTGTAGATGCCAAATACTAGTTTCAAGGATATAACCATCAGTTGTCGGAAAGAGTAACCACAGCGTCATTAAAAAAATTCGGTATCGTACTTTTTGATTAAACCTCGTATACTGTATGTCAAAGTATTAGTCTCATTTTCAGGAATCTCAAGAGCCATCGCTTATGAATAACTTCTAAGTCATCTTGGAGAAAGTTTTTTTTTTTTCTTTTCAAGGATAAGGAGGGATGGACCCTTCAAAAGCTCACTCATGGTCATGGGTGTTGTAGTATAGATTCACCATAACGCAAGAGGAGAGAGAGCACAAAAGAGAGAGAGAGAGAGAGAGGTCGTGAGTTTGGTTTCCATCATCATTACGAATGCGTTTTGCGTAACTTTGTGATACAATACTACCACACCCAAGAGTGTGAGGGATCGGCTGAACGAAAAATTGCATCCCAGGCACTTTCAATCGATTCTGGAATACGCACGGCCGTCTGCTGCGTTCTCCGTCTGCTAGTCGTGCGGGATTTGTTGACAAACAGATGAATGTTGGCACCTGTCGGACCAGGCTTGTGGAATTTCCGCGCAAAACGCTTCGCGGACTTTCTCAATCGCGTCTCTCCGCGAGTGACGACTGCTATCCTCTCTGGTACTGTCAGCATGGTGTCTCATTCAGTATCTGTCCACTTTTCCACTCTTACGGACTGCTCTGTCGGAGTAAACATGAAATTTAAAAGGAAATTCGCCGTTTTTAATCTATAACTTTACCTATACGATTATGACCTTTATAAACACTCTTCATTTAGATGGGACAAAAACTATGAGTAATGGCCGCCCCGGGTGGGATCGAACCACCAACCTTTCGGTTAACAGCCGAACGCGCTAACCGATTGCGCCACGGAGGCCCATGGAAGACTAAGCAAATGTGGACGAATACTGAAGAGAGTGGAGTCGGTTCAATGTGGCGAAAAGCAAGATCAGAATAAATTATGCTGAAAGCATTTTCATACAATATTTTCAATCGATCCGTCGCAGCTAAGCTGCGACGGATCGATTGAACAAGGAACAGCCTTGCATGCAACCGCTTCTGTGGTGGATAAATTATAATAATAATGAAAATACGTATTTTTCATTGTCTTTTAGCATTACAGTGGTAGCAGCAGGCCAAATACAAAAAGACCTAAACTTTCTCAGTGAATAAAAAAAATGTATAAATTCAATGGGACAAAAAAAAGTATTGGAGAAGTTAAGGTGTATACGAGTTTCCACTTTAAACACTTCGTTCGCCAAGGCTCTATTGATCGAACATTATTAGGAGGATTTCAAAGGCTGTCGCGTCATATTACAGTGGTGCGAAAATTAATGGTCGACGAAGCAGGTTTAGTCGATTTTCGCGTTTCCTTTCGCAGCTGCTTGCCCGCCTGTTCCCCAGACAAAGTCTCATGAGATTTCGCGTCGCGGAGAGTCGAATTTTTTTCTCCCTTTCACATTTCTGTTTTCATCGTGGAGGCCAGGAGACTCCAAGCTGAGATTTCTTACTGATTCTGACCCTGTTTTTGGTGAAACTTTCTCCGTCTTAGCAATCGTTCTTTGGGGATGATGTGAATGAGCTCAGAAAAATTGCGATGGTTATCACAATACCTGTACTGGCATTTGCTGCTCTATTGTGTCAGTGTTGCCGAGAAAAAAATTCGTAAAGCTATTGCAAATATCTTGAAAAACAAGACAAATACAAGCATAGATCAATAATTTTCACACATCTGCAGGTCTTATTTCATGCATGTCGTATTTTAAGTATGGTCATATTTTATGTCACTTTTCCCCCAGCAAAATTTGGTAACCTCATGTTGAGATTTTATGGCAGCTGATCCCCCTCTTGTTTCACGAGTTTGTTCCTAGTACTCCCTCCCTCCCCCCCCCCGATATTGAATTCCTTGAATTGGTTCGCAATAATCAGGGTTTAGTTATACTTCTAGCCATCTTTAACGATTTTTCCGCGATATTTTAAATTTAATATTTGAGAGGGTTTTCGGTCATATAAACCCGCCCCCTAACCATGATTAATCACTGACTTTGCATCAAAATTGTCATGCTCCTTAACGACTTCATATGTTCCTGGCAAGTCACACCCACGCAACGCAGTCAGACGAAAAGCCAACGCTCCCTTACACGCCTGTAGTACCACGCTTACTGAGCATGGACTATCAGGTAAATTGATTATAATAATAAAAAATTTACAAATATGAACAATCACTCGCTCCCTTCGATTGCCCTTCCCTTCGATCTAGATGACCGTTTTGAATTTCCCGCTAGTGCCAAGACATTCCCTCAAAATCTTACACAAGAATGGAATGGATTTAGGAACCGGCACAGCCCCAGGGCAGAGGCAAAGCACCGAAAGCAAACAGGATGGGATGGCATTTGGCCTTGTCTGCCTCAAGGCGAAAAGAGGAATAACCAGTTGAGCTGCACCTTAAAGCTCATTCAGCATGAAAGCATGAAGTGCAATGAAAGAAATTTCAAGAAGTTCGGGGGGGGGGGGGGGGAAGTCCCCCCCGATTTGGAAAGGGGGAGTCACAAGCTTCATCAGGACGAGATACCTTGTCCGATGGAAAAAAAATCGTTAAAGATGGCTAGAAGTATAACTAAACCCTGATTATTGCGAACCAATTCAAGGAATTCAATATCGGGGGGGGGGGGGGGGGTGAAGTCCCTCCCGATTTGGAAAGGGAGAGTCACAAGCTTCATCAGGACGAGATACCTTGTCCGATGGAAAGGAGGATGTATTTGTACTCATGTAGTCAGGCATCTGGTCCAGATGTTTCAGTTTCATTCTGCCACCCAAAAAATATGGTACTTTTTTTTTAAACATTCAAACGAAGTGGCATTAATGCGAAAACGAACGAGTGGGGCCTGTGTGCTCCGAAATAAGAATCCACTCCCTCACACGTCTCCCTGGTCCCGTCCGCTCTGGCGACACTAGGGGTGGATTTTTGAACGGAGCATTATCCGATAATGCTGCTTTATTTCAGAGAAAATGCATTGTAAATCCGGTAAATAAAGCTGCATTATCGGATAGTTCTCTGTTCAAAAATCCACCCTAGATGCCCAGGATTTATCACCATGCTGATAGCGCTAACTCATTTCCTCCTCACGTGTCTGGCTCGACGGGAAGCCCCTTCCTCTCTAGTCTAACGTTTAGCTCATCGTTCAATAGGATGCCCCTAAGCACTACTGACTTCGGCCTAAAAGTAAACCCGAATCGGAGTGGACCTATTCGAATCTGACTGAGGATGACATCTCTCTCGGTGAGGGTGGTTTACTTCGGGACGTGGTTTAATGTTGGGAGCACAATCATCATAGCAAAAGAAAATGCAGCCGCAGATTTGAATGACCTACAAAATTTCATCCTACTTGTACATGGCTGGGCCTGAGTCGATGAATTTGCATCCACGGAATGATCTTACCCGCTTAAGCCTGCTAACACATGTAGCGAATCCTCTTCTCTCCATTTTGAGAACTAGATTTTCCGACGTTTCAAATGGTCTCAGGAATTCGATCATTTTCTTCTCTTGTTTTTACTTAAATATCAACGGTCATCCTGATGTTACAGAAGTTCTGCAGCATCCAGATTCCTCTTGAGAGGGTGAAGGGAACATCAGGATAGTATTGGATCCACCGTCCTACGAAAGCAGCGATGGCAGCACCGACACAAATCTGGACGGGTTGGTGTTACCTTTTCCCCTTCACATCTACCCACGACGTTTTCGGTGACACTGAATCCCGTCCTACAACTTTTAGTATGAACGATTCTTCAGGTGTCGCAGAAAAGAGGAGACGGCAAGATCTCATCGACCCAGTTCATCGCTTCCCAGATCCGAGATGGATCATCCAAAACGACAAGGATCGCAGAACCGGCATGGATGAATCCAGCTTCCTTCAGGTGATACACATAGATCTGCACGTCTGAACGCGTTGTGCGGCCACGACCTAACCTCATGGCCATGACTGTCCATTCGGCAAGTCCATAAACACCCACCCAAGCAATCGCCACTGCATCCGATTGGCACTGGGGCTGTCTCGCGTCCCCATTGGAATGAAGACGTCCTTTCGAGACCTGTCTATAAATTGAGCTCAAATACGATTTCTTTGTTCAATTAGTGCCAAATGTAATCGTTTGCTTCGTACGGAAGTTTTTCTAATGGAAAACTTTTTTAACTGAGGCACTGAACTTCGACATTTTTTTCAGAACATGGCGAGGCCGCCATTAATTTGTTCCCCTCAAGTGAATCCCAGTCGGAGGCGCAACCACAGTTCCTGAAATTTGAGTTCCACGCGGAGATGGAAGGGAAGAATCCAAGCCGGTCTCCATGGAAGGACGTCCGCTTAGGTCTGTTCCATTTTAGGAGACGGTCGATAGAAGCCGAGGAGAGTTTAGCCATTTTACGATGCCCTCTTTTTCAAGTGCTCGGCAGCTATTTTTTTTTTAAACGACGAAAGCAGACCCTTTATAACGAGTCTCTACTGCGCAAACTTTCGGAGCGCCTACCACGAAATCGCGCCTAATTTAGGAGCCACCAGCATGTCCAATATTCGCTAGATATCTTTTGCAATCGAACTTCTTCGAGATATTGACTTTAGGTACTGACTAATGTCTACCGCAGTACTTCACGTCGCCATCAATAGAAGCAACTCAAAGAGAGCGTGTCACTGATTTCCGGTTAATGTGCCTGTCAACCAGCGCTTCAAAATCGGGGGGGTTGTATCAGCAGATCAAAATCGACGAGTTCAGCATCGCCCTAAGACTCCACGAATGAGCATTTATTCATTTCGCGCCAATTTATTCCTCGATTTTTCCGCATGAGAATCGTCTACTCACTTTCAGCGTGGACTGTGAGCTGAAGGCCGTTGGTGGCCATGAAGTCCAGGGTCCACCAAAGGGCGGCGTCGAGGACGAGGATCAAGGCCACTTGGGTGAAGGCCACGGTCCATACCGTCAAGGACATCCAGATCTTCTTCTTCTCCGATCTCATCAGCCGATGGGACAGAAACTGCTTCAACGGAATTCAGTCGCATCAGAGTTCTGTGTGAAACGGAAAGCGGATAAAATCCATCGCTAATCCAAATATCATTTATAGTCGCGTAAAATGCAAATAGCGTGCGTGAGCATGTCACGCTTCCTTTTGTCCTACCGATTATGTGGACTACATACTACAGCAATGCCGAGTCATAACAGTGAAAGTCAGACGTAGATGTAAGTAGATTTCTCATGCGGTCGAAGGGGGAGGATGGTGGGTTGTCTAGCGAGGACCCGCCGGTCGTCCAGCTCCTTCATCACCTGGGTCAGGTAGGTGTTGTCGAAGTGGTTGCGGGTCAGGTAGCGGTGACGGTACCACCAGGCCCTAAGAGGGGGCGATTGCCAGCCGTTGTATGTGAATGGGTCAGAAGCACGTGTACGCTCGTCGAAAGGCAAGGGTGGTTTTCGATTTGAAGGATTTAATGCAGGTGAGACTGGTGCATCGACAGTTGTTTTGCCGATGTTCCACAATATTTATTTTCTCTCCCCGAGCGTATAACGTCCCCAAACTCCTATCTATACATATTATTCTTACTGTTGTTACATTGAGCATTCAAGCCTATGCTTTTTTGGCACCTGTGAACCTGTCATTTTCATTTGAAAAAAGTTATTAAAATTTTCAAGCAAAATGAGTCCTAGTAACAAGACAAGGTCTAGCTATATTTCAACCATGAGCAAAACTGCCATAAATAGCTTTTTAAAATCCCTTACTTCGTTTACCAGCGTCAGTAAAATTATTTTGGAATTTCAAATGGCACTAAATACTGCTGATTTTTTAAAATTATTATTTGCTTCTTGAAACATGGTAGTTATTTGAATGGAATATTTAAGTATTTTCTCTTTCCCCCCCCCCTCACAACTAATGTCATAGGCGTTTATACAACAGAGAGCGGTGTGGGCGCACTTGGCGAGGAGTAGGAAGACGGAGAAAGCGAGAAGGCTATCGAGGACGTCCATGGCGCTCTTCATCCAGGCGGTCTTTTCCCCCACGGCTAACATCATGGCAACGCGGGACTCGTGCTCCATCCCCTTCGCGCCTCCACCCGTCTCCTGGCAAAAACGCCCCCCACTTAATCCTCAAGCTATGCACGGCGGTTCCTTCCATCCATCAGGCGTTTTAAAAACAACAGCCTTTTTGTCTTCCTCTCGTCCGTTTGGATTTGCCCGTTCTTCGCCACTTCATGTAGTCGACACGATTGGGGACGTCTCGTTTAACGTACAAATGTGCGACGCATACTCAGTAATGTTATGTCGAGTCTGTTCATATTTAATTTTCATTAACTACTATTAAAGTTTCTATTGCGCTCTTACGTTGTAGGAAATGTGGTGCTGGAAAACGACGTCCACTTTGAAGAAGTCTCGGATGTTCTTGAACGCCTCGCCCAGGCCTAGTGAACGCAACAAGGTAAATCTATTCTAATCTAATGAACGACATTATTATTTTCCCCAATAAATTTTAGCCTAGGCGGCTTTTTCAAAATCGGAAGAAGATAATGGCCTACTTCTTTGCCACATGTGAATGACAGCCTTCTTCCCGAGATCCAGGACTCGACAGAAGACGGTGTGAATCCCCGCCACCTCGCACAGGCCCACCACCACTCTCACCACCTGTCATACGTTACATGCAACAACGAAGAGATATGTTTTCCCGCTCCGACGTGGAGATTGCTCCCCGCGTCCATCTCGTACAACAATGCAAATTTGCCCTAACGTGACGAGAGGAAGAGAGTGACACGGCTCAGAAAAAAAGGAACATGACACTTGTCCATGTTCTAGGGCCACTTCAGGGCGTGATTTTGAGTACAAATATTAGCAGAGAAAGTCACTTCAACAGCTTCCTTATAAGCCTCCTTTTTCTCTTGACGCAACATGTCTTCTCAACCTAGCCTGGCCCTTCACAGTGGCGTAGCTGGGGGGGTGGGGGCACGAGTCCCCGCCCCCACTTTTCAAGAAAAGAAGCTAAAAAAAAGAAAGAAAAGACCCAGAAATGCATGATAACAGTATCCCAGAGTTCCCGTGCCCCCCCCCCACTTCGTCCTGTGTCCCCTCACTTTTTCCATCCACGCTACGCTTATGGCTCTTCATGATTACTCATTGTGGTCATCGTTCATCTGAGCTGCAGTCACCGAAAACGAGCTGCACAAACTCGTATCGCAGAGCAAGTAAAACTTCTGATGGCGCCGAAGGCAGCCACGGCGATCCGACCCACGACCTCATTGCCTCCCACCTCGCAGAGGAAGTCGACTTCTCCCATCTTGACTCGGCACTCCCGATAGGCCTGCATGACCTTGGCGCGGCACCGCTCCCTGGGCTCCCCCAACCTCGAGCGGCAGGTCTCCCCGATCCCGCCCAGCCACTCCAGCGCCCCCTCCACCTCCTTCACTGCTCAACACCCACGCATCACGCTAGGACTCGTAAATTGGATTCAATGGACAGGGAAAATGCGCATTCTCGGCCTCACCAATCAACAGGGCGTCCCAAAAGTCCCTGTACTACTTTGAAATTAAATAAAAAATTAACCGTAAGAGTTAGAACCAATCTGTTTATTGCATCATAAAATGCATCTCAAAAAGTTTTAATTTTAAGTTTAATAATATTAGAATACAGAAATGTGCTCTCCGTGTGTTGCACGGAGAACGTCAAGGCGATAACCAATTTCTTGCCACGTTCGCTGTGACAAGTCCACATCAACGTTCCTTATAGCATCGCGAATTCTGTCCTTCAACTCCTCAATATTGTTCACTTTTGTACGGTATACTTGGTCCTTCATATAACCACACAAGAAGAAACCCAATGGGGTAATGTCTGGTGAACGTGGAGGCAATGAAAACCTTCACCCTTGCCCTCCTCCCCATGTTTCCAAATCAGAAATCGCGAAGCTGATATCAGCAAAGTTTCTTGCTGATATCAGATTTACGAAACCACGAAATCACTTCTCACTCCCGCTAATTTTGGTTATTGGGGCTAGTCCAGTGGCAAAAATGTTACGTGAATAAGTGAATGAGTAAATTAGACCGGCAATTAAATCATTAATAAACGTTGCTATATATGTTCATTCGAGTACATTATTTAAGCCACGTAATTTTCATTTCACACTCCCTAATTTCCTGTATATTCGAGAGAAATATAATCGCGTCATTTTATGCTTCGCAGATGAATCCGTCGGAACGATTCATAAAATAACATGGTATTTTACTTCATCCACATATATCTTCATTTGTTAGCTCATCCATTGTCTCATATATAGATTGTGATAATGTTTTGTTCGTGTTGCCTGGTTACTCATGCCATTATACGGTGTCCCTCGGCCTCTTGAAGTGCATGAGGTAAGACTGATGAAACAATGTAGGAGAGCACTAAAACGGCATTTCATCACCGGATGTCGACTGCGAACGACTTAAGCCTACGCCACGAAAGGGACATGCAACAAACGTGTGTTCCGGACGGAGACCCAGACGCCAGCAAGTGAGGCGAGGACCCCGGAGACGAACTCCCTGAGGTCGTAGACGACGGAGCGTATTCGATCCGATCCCGCCTCGAGTGGCTGCCTCGCCGCCTCCAGCAGATTCCGACTCGCGTTGTAAGCCAGCTCCTGATCGTGCCGGGATCGTCCGGAAATCAAAATTTATCACTTTCCTGCTTCAGAGAGCGATGGAAATAGCTTTTCTTGGGATTAGGGCAATTTCCTGATCCCATTTTGTGGTATCGTTTCTCTTTGGGTTTGCCACTGCTGCTACCCCAGTAGTACAGCTTATTGGACTAATGTTGGTTCAATACCTTCTGCTATTTGAATATAGATTCGCAGACTTTTTTTTCTGCAGCATTGGGAACGATCCAACCAGTAAATTTAAAAAATCAATATCCAGAACTCCAGCTTGCTTTTTTTCCCCCCTCCCCACTCAGCATCACCCACGCTGGATATACCTCTCGTAAAGTACGTCTCAAGAAAGAGCCCACCTGTCCACAATTAACCGCATCCAGGAGCTGCAGGACATTATAGAGAAGATTCATCGCTGGCCCCGAGAAGGCAAAGATGGAGGCGAAGAGAAGCAGCACTGCTCGGCCCCGACTCGTCAGCAGACTCGGCAGGGACAAGCAGACGATGCAACGCGCCGTTCCGTTGAACGCCAGCCCTTTCAACACGTGAAACATTCTTCCCATGCTCCATCCCTTTCATCTTCGTTATCTTTATCTTTCTCCTTCATTCAACCTCAACATTTCCCAAGGTTCACACAATTTTGGATCAAATTATCATGTTATTTAATTTTTTTCTCCCTGACAGATGAGGATCTAAAAATCCAATTTTCCTGTCATGCATAACATGGATTTTTTTTTTTGCCACCTACCGAGTGCGAAGATGCCGCCGACCATGACGCAGAGGACAGAATAGGTCTTCGGGTCGTAATTGAGGATGTAGATACCGAAAAGGAAGGCAAGGTAGGTCAATAAGACCCCGAATGCAAAGAAGGACAAGGACACGAGGACGTGCGTCCCGAATGTCCCCAAGTGACAGAATCCGCATCTCCTTCCCCGAGGTTCTTCGTCGATCTTGAGCCTCTGATACTTGGAAACTTCTGGCGGGCTGTACATTGATTATAATTTTGATTATTTTTTTTAATAATTTTTTTTTTTTCGGGGGGAAAGAGCCTTTCTGATTTAGCTCAGGAATCAGGACCTGGTCGTAAAAAAAAAATAATAATTAGGATAAGCCCTATACCTGGAACGTATTTCCACTCCGCCAAATTCAACTTTGCGGATCCACTGAAAGTGTTTGAAGGCTTGTCGGACCTTGTACGATCTCCAGAGCTTCCGAATGCCACACATGATTGGCTCTCGAATAGGCTTCGATTATTAGCCCTGGAGGACTTTCGTGGCGGATTCTCACTGGATTCAGCAGCAAATTCATGACGTTAATGCGTCTCAGAAATAAATTCAAATTTATGTATTTATTTTTCAATTTACTAAGTACGGCCTGCACAAGAGCAGCAATACGGGGGAAACGCGCGGCTGTCGTTGTCTCTCGGTCACCTCATGTGCCGTTGTTTACTACAGATGGGTCGCAGCATCACTGCGAGGGACATGGCGAAGTGCGTGCAGTACATGCAGTTCATATGACCAGGTTTTTCCTTGACTTTCGCCGTATCCGTTCGCTTCGTATCTCTCGTTTATCTGCTTCTCCACCGTACGTTGCCGTTAAATTTTTTTCCCACAGGTTTCAAAACGGTATGGGAATGTATAGTGATTTGCAAATGTAGTTTCATCACTTTCCGTGTTGTGCATTTTGGGTATAGGCTAGGGTGGCCAGATATTTTTCAGGAAAAAAAGGGGACATATTCAAGAAAATAGCTAAATATTAGTCTTTGCAATGCGAAAATTCAGGACACTAGAATGGAAAGAAAAATTAAATCCAGAAGATTTATTATCTAATATACATCCTTGTGTGCCCCCCGGAAACGTCGGTGGATTTTAGTTCATTCTGTTGGTTCTTTGCATCTTCCTAAAACCTGGACAGTTTTTAAATCAGGACATAGCCTGAAAAACCATGGCGTCTGGTCACCCTAGCATAGGCCTATCATGTTGAGACCATGTAAAAGTCTTACTAATTATGTGCATATTCACATGCTTATTCCTTCAGACTTATTATTTGACGGCTAGGATTGGACCCAATGCTTGTTGCAGGCGAACATAAGGCTGAAGGCTGTGTATCAATGGACACTGTTAAAAGATTTTTTAAAGTTTATGCAGTTCATACCCCTCAAGTTGGCAAATTTGATGTTGTTGAATCATATTCTTTAGAGTGCTTTAACCACATTTAATGTGTCATTGAAGCAAGACTTGCACCTATTGATAGGTGCAAGTGTTAGGTCTAATGGATAAATGGTGGGGTACAAAGCAATGCTCTGGAATGGTTCTTGTCGTGTGAGATAAAGACAAAACTGGGACATGTGTTCTGCATAGTGAGAGCAAGTAGAGTGTGAATGAGGATGGCAGGGGAGAAAGAATGTCAAGTGTTTAGTGGTTTAACTTTGCAGAGGATGCCATGTCTGATCCATAATCAGTTGGTCTGAGTTCAAGTTGTGGTCATTCTCTGGGCTCTCTTGGTCTTTCCCCCATGGTTGAATAGCTCCTTCACATTAGAGTTACAGCTTTTCTTGTAACTGTAACACCAATAATTGTTGCACAAGGACTAATAATGGGTGAACTGGTATTGTTTATAAAAACCAAGGATTCCAGCATGTGAAGGTGGACAGGTAGGAGTGTGATGGCATCTGAATTTAACTTTTGATGTCTGTGGATGTGACATGAAATGAGCCATTATGCTAAATGAGACCTTACCATTTGTGAATGAGTCACCACTATTGTGAGATTTGTTCAGTGTGGAATGGATGAATAACTTTACTTACATTCTTTATTACTTTCAGAACAGCATATGCCAATGTGACCTCAATGGATGTAAATTTAGATGCATCATAAATCAATGCTTCAAAATGTGCCAATGTGGCATGCTTTGGCAACCATAATATAATAAGTTGCTGTGTTCCAAACCATCAAAATTAATATTGGCCACACTTAAGCATTCATTTCAATTTATAGCATGCAAAGTTTGCTCAAGGAAAAATAATATTGGAAAAATGCAGTGATTGTAGTGACCAATTATAATCCAACATAACCTATTTCTGCAACATCCTGAGGAAAACTTTTGGGAATAATGGTTCTAATGCACATTTGATTTTGTTCAGTTAAAATAAAAGCTATTAGTGCTTCAGTTATAGTAGAAATATCACAAGGAGCCTGGGTGCATAAAATCTCATGACTTATGGATTAGTTGTGGACATTATAGTCTCTTTGGGTGGCCAAAATGAGCTCTTTTCCTCATTCTGGTCTCATGATGCAGCATTGAATTGTAGAAACTTTTTTGCTTAACTATTGACACCATAGCCAAGGCCAGACCAGATAATTGTAACTGGAAAAACCTTCAGTAAAGAAATTGTTCATTTTTCAGGAAGACTTCGAGCAATGGAGAGCAGAGGGAGCACGAAGGGAACCCAGACAGAAGGTGGGTCTGTGGAGGGTGGGAGTCAACATCCAGGAGGAGAGGAAATCCATTATTTTTCCAGGTTCTGTGTTTAGAGATTCTCATCCTGAAAGCTATGACTAGGTTTACCCAAGTTATATTCAATTTCTTCTCTGGATGTGGTCAGATCTCCAGGAACAATAGGGGTCCTTGCTGATGCTAGTCGGAGGATAGAGGAGATCGCCAATGGAAACAGGTCTCAGCAACTCTATCCACGTCTTCCTGTTCTTGGTCAGTTGCTGCATTTTCTGCATTGATGGAATAGGCTCTTGGTGGTATTTGTATGTACTTAATAAATTTTTTTTTATGTTTGTTTTTGAGGATAATAGATGGGGTCCTTTTTGAAAGAATATTAATTTTTCTCCCAAAAATCTTCGAAGCCTACTGTTTATGTCACATATCTCTTTAACCTTCTCATAAGTTTTAGCTACTCAGAGGTTGGTGAAGGGGGACTCACAAATTTTGTTACCTCTGTCTTTGGCTTGCATCCTAATTTACTCTGGCTTGTCTAACTTGACAAGAAGGATTGAATCTGAAATTTTATGCCTACTTTGCTTTAGATTTAATTGTTTAAATTTGGCCTTGATTTTGATGAACTAGTTATTTCTGTAGATATATGCCAAACTGATACAGATTTGGTATTTTTGAATTTGAATTTGAATTTGAATTTGAATGATACAGATTTGGTCCTATGTTCCAGTGCGTTCACCCAGTTACCCAGACTTTGGTCTGCAAGATATTATCACCGGGATCCCTAAGCCAGGGCATGTCTCCCCTGTCCGAAGATTTTTTGCTCTATTAATTTTTCTCCCAAAAATCTTCGAAGCCTACTGTTTATGTCACATATCTCTTTAACCTTCTCATAAGTTTTAGCTACTCAGAGGTTGGTGAAGGGGGACTCACAAATTTTGTTACCTCTGTCTTTAGCTTGCATCCTAATTTACTCTGGCTTGTCTAACTTGACAAGAAGGATTGAACCTGAAATTTTATGCCTACTTTGCTTTAGATTTAATTGTTTAAATTTGGCCTTGATTTTGATGAACTAGTTATTTCTGTAGATATATGCCAAACACAAGGAATGATACAGATTTGGTCCTATGTTCCAGTGCGTTCACCCAGTTACCCAGACTTTGGTCTGCAAGATATTATCACCGGGATCCCTAAGCCAGGGCATGTCTCCCCTGTCCGAAGATTTTTTGCTCTCTTTGTCATCTTTGATCTCCTTTTTTGCACCATCATGTGGCTCATCTGCATCATGGTTTCTCATCTTTTTTCATTTTCTTTTAAAACAGTCATAGATTGAGCTAAAGGAGTAATAGTATTATTGTTTGGTCTTTTCTTTTATAGATCACAGGTGCAAAAATCCAAGAAGGCCTGAAGAAAGAGGTCTACAACTACTCCATTAAGACTTCCCTCTTTGACTTGGTTGTAAGTAAATTTTAGTGCTCTGTACCATAACCTGTGTAAGCATTGTCATCCTAGGAAGAGGAATTTAGTAAATATGTGATTTCAATGAAATTAAGGTGTGGAAATGCCACTAGGAATTTGAAGGCGAATTTAGGAAGATCGTTGAAATTGGGTCATTCAATTAAATGTGACTATTTGTGCATATATTTTTATGAGTTTACATTTTGCCTCTGTAAACAAGTGAATGTCCATACTTTGCAAGGAGTGATAGGGTGAGCAGAGTGTGGAATTTCTGTCCTTACCTTAGAGATAAGGAGTGTCTGAAGCTACCAGGCTCTTCAAATGGTGTGGTTGAAGTTAACAAGACAGGTTAAAACCTGTTTGGAGATGCAAGTACTGGAAGAAAAGGCCAGCTAACCTAAGAAGGCCTAATATAGAAAATTCAGGGAATTATGCAGGAATTTCATGCTTGAGGCATGTAGTTCCCTTTCATAAAGATGAGATTGTCCTTGTTTGCAATTAGTATAGGACGTAATGTCTGAATGAGATTTATCCAGAGATGATAGGAAGATGCTGTTGTAGAATGTTTAGTTGCAAGTGGCAAATATAGATTGATTATATTGCTGAGCATTAAGCATTGTTTTGTAATGTTGTGAGTTGACAGTCAAATCATTTGAGTCCCATTTATGGTTGTTGACTTTAGAAGAAAAAAAGAGCAAAGCTCTGTTAGATGGCTTTATTGAATGCAAATGCTTGTGCCTCATCATTGGTATGAATTTTTTTTTTTTTATCCCTGTGGGCCCTTGGCCTACAGGCCAAGTGGATGGATTTAACCACCTAGACTGTGTGACTGTTCTACTTCCTGGTGGATTTTTACCACACCACCTCATTAGATGGCATCTGTTAGAGGGAGGAATCTTAATTAATATAATGAAAATAAAGATGTAAATCAGTATCCATTATCATAATCTATATGTATCATATTAAAGGTATGCATGATGGTTTGAATGTCTTATTTATTCAGATGAGTAGTTCAAGTCGGTTTGTGATCCTCATTCTTTTCTACGTCCTAATCTGCCTGGAGCACTGGTGGCCTGTTGCTGTATGTCCCCATTTATAATGCATGATGGTTTGAATGTCTTATTTATTCAGATGAGTAGTTCAAGTCGGTTTGTGATCCTCATTCTTTTCTACGTCCTAATCTGCCTGGAGCACTGGTGGCCTGTTGCTGTATGTCCCCATTTATTTTATCAAAAGTGGGTGTACAGAAACCCTGTCATGAACAATACGTAGAACGAATACGTCCACTGTTGACGACCCTCATCACGGAACTATGAGCGGTTTCAGAAAGAGATAGTCCACCCTCACAACTATAACTAATATCATTCATTGTAATTAGGACTGCAATGATGCCAGGTTTTTCTACAGTGTTTTTCATTTGAGTTAAACAATCATTCACTTGACTCAGACACATGTGCATGGGATGTTCCACATGCATGAGTGTTGAAGTCAAGTGAAAAAGTGTTGAATTGAAGTGAAAAACGCTGTATATCCAAGTTGATACTTATCCTATATTTATGTCAGTATATCTTTCAGTATCTCTAAATGAAAGTTGGCTAAATTCACTCTCTTCTCTGTAGTGATGGATATTGACTGGTTTTTAATGTAATTTTGCTAGATTATGTAAGGATTGGGTATAGCTTGGGCATATTTTTTTTCAAGACAGGATCAGACCTCAAAGGGATTGGAAAAGCAGATAAAGAAACAATGGATTACATTTTCCTCTTGATATGGGTGCTGTCAGATGATCTCTTGCACTAAAATATATTGGGATCAGGGCAGAGTTTAACTATA